>JBBPTW010000002.1:0-263474 GCA_038094575.1 Phylloporus cf. nigrescens | reverse complement strand
GAGATCGACGATCGATTGTGAGAGTATTTGAGCTGGCCTTCCGTCCCAATTTCTGGCGGAGATTTGTCCCGGCAAACCCTTCCGGAGCTTCGGAGCCCTAATCTTAAGAGTAAGTTGTGCTCCTAGCGTGATCCTCGCAGCAGTTTTGAGACCCACTAATGCAGGAGATAGCTAGGTTGGCGCGGGCGTGACGGATTCGTTTGCCTTTCACAGCTACCACGCTGCGGGGCTAATTCCGTGGCAGAAAATGACGGCGATTCCGACTAACAGTGTTGTGCGCCAAACGTCCTAATGGACCATCTTGTTTGGCTCTGACTTGGTTGTATAAACTTCTCGATTCCAAGTCAAGGCAGTCACTATGGCTTTCCCAGTTGCTTGATGCGGCGCGTCAGTAACACGGACCCACATCGGTAGCATCACAGAAAGCTCCATTCCATATCGTTGCTGTGTGCAGGTGTAACAGCTTCAAGTGCATATTGTCCACATTCCCGTGCAATGACTCACAATCAGGCTTGATTTATCTCACCCGCAGTCACTGTCAGCCACTAGCGCTGAGGACATCGACTCCTTATGATGGAAGTATGAAGTTACTCCACAAAGATCCCCTGTTCATTCGAATGCAGATCGGCTATTTGTCACTCTGAACAGCCGATGCATAATGAGAGGTGAGGTCGAAAGCCATAACCCCCTGCAGCACCTGAAGGACCAGCCATCTCTGTTTATAGTGCATCGCGGAAGGAAGCTTTGCCTTTGTTACAGTTTCATAAAAATTTCAACCGAGAATCGGCGGCATCCTCAGGAAGACCTTACCATGTCGATTCCGTGGACATCCGCTCGTATCGCTGGTTACTAAATGGCCGTATCAGATCGGTATGTCGGCCATCCCGACTCACGCTGCTAATAGTATCAATGTTCAGCTAGAAAGCCGTTCGTACTGTTTCGCGGGCGCTTCGGATCAGCTTTCCCTTCTTGGAAGCTACTTGGAACACTACTACCGACGGTTCAACCCGGACAAGAACTCGGGTGTCTCCTGCAAAGTGAACGTGGATGTTTAAAGAGTGGCTCGTGGAGTGTTAGCAGAGTGGGTTGCCTCCCCTCTCACCTCGTTTAGCCATGCCTTTCACACAGCACCTTGTAGCACCTAAACTGCCAACTTCGCTTGCAAATAATACTCATGTCGATCTGCCTGGTTATGATACTTTTCTTGTATATGTATGCCCATTTTCTAAACACTTTCTTCGTGCTCATGCTATGTTTAGGTTGACCAAGCCCATATCATTCCGATAGAGCTCGATGTATCCAAGTTTGAAGGCGCTCTCTCCAAGGTTCTACAACTGTACCCTCATGTCGCGGGGCAGCTACAGTGTGCCGACGGGAACTGGTCCGTAAGTCGTCAACAATAGCAACCAGGGTATCTTCTCTTACCTTACGTAGATCGAGCTTACCAACAGAGGCGTCCCTGTCGACATCGATCACAAACCTGGCATAAATTCCGAATTCCTCCTGGATGGTGATTGGGTCATCCAGGATGATTTATCCCAACTTCTGAACCAACATCCTATCGGTGCTACAGTAGTCAACAGTAGTGCTCCTCTTCTCCGCCTGAAGCTGACACTCTTTGATGACGAAACTTGCATTGGCGTCTCTTGGAATCACTCGATTGGTTTGCAACTTGTCTGGACTCTGTACGCGCTTCTGACTGTTTGACACAAGGCGATGCTATCATGATGTCGCGTTTCATGCGTGTGCTCTCTCAGTTTTATCAGGATCTTCCCTCCGAGTTTACAGCGCCGACGTTCGAGAAGTACCATTTTCCTGCGCCGTCTCCTTCCGTCGTGGCTGAGCTTTCGTCCCGCTTACCTATAAATCGGGTCTATCGCTTCCATGAAACACTGGACATCGAAGGACTCGGACAAGTCAAATGGCGCTTTGAAAGTCGCGACCTCGAGAAGCTTCGTTCAGTACTTTGCTCTGACAGCGATAAGCACTACCTATCGAAGCAGGACTGTCTCACCGCTTATCTCGTGGCCGTTTTGAATCATAACAGGAGCTATCCGGTGGAAGCAGTAAAATGCACGAGCAGCGTATGTCGATCGACTTGCCTCATGTAAATGTGCCCATTTGCTTTCAGTTTCGTCGCATCAGTGCTCCATTTATCGCTGAGAATGTAGCAGGCAACCTGATACTTGTTGTTCGTGCATTACGTTCGTTCCTCCGTCATACATATTCACAATGGTGGATTCGCTAGGTGACTACTAACGTTCCCAAAGGTATCACCGGGATTGCATCCGCTATTCGAGATGCCATAGTGCAATGCCGGGAACCGACCTGCATCTCTACTCTCGTATCATTGAGAAGCAAGCACATGCTCGAGGCAGCGAATACTGGGAACCTATTCCCATTTTTATGTGACCACGACGAGTTGTTCGTTGTCTCAAACCTAGTGTAAGCCAGTCGTTTTCTTGTTGATTAGGAGGTTCATTCATTTTCTACTAGGATCGATTGGCGCAGCGCGCATTTCGGATGTCCTGACGGCACCCGGTTCCATACATATGGAGTCTATTGGGACATTCTGAGATGTTTCAGGTCGAACCCAGTGAAGGGGCCCAACGGCGTGTGGCGGGCTCGTCAGTCTGTCGAAATCTCGCTCGGGGTAGCAGCGGAACTGAAACCAAAGATACTCGAAACCCTGGCGCAGGGTACCCAATACATGGTCGACAAGCGGTTTCTGTATGTGCCTGAGTATGTAGGCGGGCTATGGGGGCATATGTTATTGTATATAATAAATATTTACCGTAGTTTGTGGACGATGGTCTGGCAGCCCTATCCATGAGGCGGGTAGATATGTGTAGCATTGTCGTTTCGAAGGGGTAGATTGATCGACCAATCTATTTCAAACTCAGACTCGGCAAAATGGCGGATTCGAAGGCGGCGATCGTAACGTTAGCCTCTCTTCTAGGAGCCTCCACTAATGAAAGTGTACACTACCTTTGGATAACACTCCGACCCGGCTGGCACCACTCGGCTCGCCGCCTCAATCTACCAGGTAAACAAACTTGATAGATGAGTCATGCATAGGGGTTGGCCCGCCGAGGAGCTCAGAAGGGGTTGTTGGTCGGAGCCGGAGTGTACACTAAAGTGGGTAGTGTATACTAGAGGCTACATCTTGTACATAGAATGAATCATTGTCCCCGAGTCTGCCGCCTTGCCGAGTCGGAGTTTCAAATGGTACGATTGTAAACTCTGTTGAATGAATCATAGGACTGCCATCGATTGACGTGGTTCGGCTCGGTTGTAGGCATCTGGAACATCCATCACCATGGATCCCGGCGCTGAACAATGGAGCTACCGTATGGTTCGGGTTCGCTGCTCAAGAAACAAAGAGATGAAGGTGTTGTTTTTCAACAGGGTTTGGCCGGTTCAAGTTCGAACCAAGATGGAAAGTGGCGTCCTAATTATGTTGAACGTCAGTTACGCGCAAATCAGTCGACGCGTCGTCGGACCCTCCTCCCCGCCCAGCCCAACCCTCTTCAATGGAAGCTACCCTCACTCTCGAGTACATCATCACACACGTTTTTTGTCCTCTCCGTTTACCTGACGGGGACGACCACTCCATCCCCAACGACCAAGCACTTATCGCGGTAGTCGCCGACGCCGCACAAGCATATGCGCAGGTGCCAGTCGCCGACCCTAGTCGATCCCAATGGGTTCACATTGGGAAAATGCTTGAAAACCTCAGCGCGACCATCCAGTCCGCGAGGATGGACAAGAGTCGCGTCATGTCTCAGCTAGGCGGGATGCGTCAAGGAGGTACGATTGCATGACGCGTCTCAAGCATCGCCAATGACCCAAATCACGCGTAGACGTCCTTGTGTTCTTTGTCCGCGCCTAGAACGCGGGCGCCCTGTTTAAGAAACAAAAAGACGTCACTATATATGCGTCCTTTGAACTCTCCCCGCGTGCGAGCTCTGTAATCTCGACTCGGGGTAAGCTTGTTTGTTCCTCTCCTGGTCCGGCCATCGAGATCCCCAACACTGTCTTCAACGACCCGGTTTTCCGCACCGAACTCGCCAACTTCCTCGTTTGCATGAATGAAGACGTGCTGGATGGCATTGGAAGTCCCGGAAAAGAGATCGCCGCCACACAACACGGGGAAACTGCTGATCCACGCCACATCACGAAACTACTCACTGGCATTTTGCGAGGGGTCGGTTGCCCCTCTACCAGCATTGCTCGCTTCACCAAGCGTGTCGGTGATGATGTCGTCATTTCCAATAGTTCGCAGGTTCCTGGCGCCGCTCCTCGCTCTGGCTCCTTGTCAGGGTTGCCCTTCAGACCACCCTTGAACCGTCTCCTCAGGGTCACGAATCCTACAAACACTTCGTGATCTTTTTCCTTGCCAGACTTATTGGGGAAGCACTCCGTGCTGATCTTTCCAGTGACCTTCTTTATTTCATGTCAACCAAACTTAGTCGGCGACTGAGGAAACTCCATGCCGTTCCCGATTGGCTTGCAGAAGCGGTCCTAGACATGTGTTGTCTTGTTCGGGCTCTGCTAAATGACCGGTGGGAGCACCTACAGGACACTCAACGCACATCTCCCCCCCATGTATTTTCAGAGCTCGATCTTGCCCATGACGTCCAACTGTCACTTCGCTCTAGTCGTGAATATCTCGCAAAGTGCCTACTCAACCAGGCTGGCCTACCTGCCATCCCATTCCAACCTCAGCACCGACCCCGCGGCACTCTTGGTGATTTCTTGTCACCAGATGGCGCATTTTTTGCAGATGCATTCCGCGCGGAACCTCTTGTTACCCTCTATGACGTGGAGGACGCAGTCGAGCAGGAGATCGATGGATGGATTGATGAGGTCACGGACATCGGGTCGTCCTGTGCAAAGTTGGAAGTGTTAGCAAACAAGTACTCTTCCGCTGCGCTTAAAACTTATGCGAACAATCCGGAACAATCGTCCATCATGCTGCTGACCATGGTCGAACTTTGGATCGCACTTGACAAGTTGGTCATCGAAGAAATTCCCCTGCTTGAAGAATACTCTCCGGAGATCACCCCGGCTCTTCTGGAGAACTTGTTACTTCGGAAAGCCTCTAGCCTTTATCGTCTTCAGCAAGCACATCAATACCTTTCCAGTCGCAGATCTCGGTCAGACTCCGCACTTGAATCCTCCGTATTTTCTGCAGTAGTTTCCGAAGAATCCTTTGTAGTCCGTTATTACAACGATTCGGCATACCTCAAAGAACTCAAGCGTCGGGTTGAAGAAGCTGCGCAGCGTGAGCTCGACAAAAAAACCAAGGAGCTCAGGAAGGCGAACGATCAATACGCAAAAACCAAGTTCGAAGCGGATGGGTCGCTCCACACATTTATCACTATGAATGGCACGAGAAGCCATTCGACGAGTTGTCGCAAGTGCAGTCTTGAGCGACAGCTCACCTTCATGGATATAGATGTCTACGAATGGCCTCTGCCAGAGGATGAACTTCGTTCAGCGGTCGTCATATTCGAACTTTCTTGTCCATTAAGTTTCAACATGTGGCGCTCTGCTACATTCCATTTCCTTGTTCGCAGCGCCCACGTGGGAAGCGGCCCCTCCTCCTGGAAGACTATGCCGCGCTTCGAACTTTTTTTGTGGGCCATCCAAGGTCTCGCATCACTCTAGCATCATCTTCGAGATCCCCAAAGCGAAAACCAATTCCCATTCCTGCAACAGAGGGCCAGATCCGTGTCAGCAACCACCATACATTCCTCGGTTTCGATACGCACACTGGTATTTTTGTTGCTAATGCTTTTGGTGACGTCGACGTCAAACGGTACTGTACATTCACGTTGTCAGGTGGGCCGTACGGAAACCTCCAGCAATATGTTGACGGCACGGCCCACACCTCGAACGACGTCATTGCCAACCAAGCCGAGTGTCACAAGGACCTTTCGATCCACGAATTCATTGCTATCGGTCATTTGCGCTGCGGTGGTTTACTTCAGTGGCTGAATGTTCTGCGAGAAATCCGCGATCGATCCTTGACATTCCGCTGTTCTGACGTTCACCTCCTGGTTGCTCAGGCTATCACGCAAGCTGGGCGAATGAGCAGCACGGAGTTCAAGTGGCATAAGGAACTGCAGGAAGATAGCTTTGGTCACGCGCTGGTGGACGAGCTTGAAGGTCTGGTCGCGGACGTGGAGGGAAATTGGCTGGAAGGGGTGACAATGAACACTATCTCCCTACTACTCGGCCGATTATTGGCATCGGACCCAAACGAAGCTATCTTTGAGAGAGCCATCAACCTGCTTCGTATCATACGCACGAAGACTTTTTCGTAGGTCCAGGAGCTATCGGAGAAACTCACGAGGACGCCGGAAGATGTGGAAGTTGCCGGACTTTTGCGGGATACTGCGGCCATCTGTCGGGGAACTTTCGATGTTGATCCGCCTGCAGTCGAACGACTGTTGTACTCTGCGGAAGATGTCGGTGTTTTGCTTTCGTGCGCCATCTTCATACATGACAATACCCCTAGTAAGGTCACCTCTCTTCCTGAATACTTCTCCTTGATCGAGATCGCCGTCTCTCGCTGGCTACTTACGGAGTTCTCAACAACGTCATCCGGGGGGATGTGAGTGCTCAGGGACCAGACCTTGCAGTCCGCAGGGTCTGGCCAGACTACCGGCACGGATCGGAATGGACCGCCCTTCCTGAGCCTGATTCGCGCTGGATGACTTGTGCGACTGCATCGACGTCGAACCAGTGCTCTCAGGTAGTCCACTTCAACGTGATTGATGGATCCCTACTTGTGGATGGAAAACCGCTCGGTAGATTGCCGAGTGCAATCGTGGAACATCCACTATATATTCTTATCTTCGGCGAGGTGGGCGTTGTTCGTGATGATATTCAATGTGGTGCTCAATGGCTTCGCAGCAAGTGTTCGATGTCATACCAGGCGATCTTCCAGGAATGGACTACTCTACACGAGGAATGATCTCTGGTCACCAGGTGAGCATAGTTGAATTGCATGGCGTAAGTTCGGTAGCTCAGGGAATGTTCTCAGGTGTATTTCTCACTCCGAGACAGAGATCTCGTGATCCGAGCAAAGCGAACGACCAGTCAGTCCGAAATCATGCAGCTTGTCCCGCAAGAAAGGTTGGAAAACGATCTCCCTGCCGTGCTTCTTAAGGGACACATTCATTGGCTGAATCTCTCGACATCAGTCATGGAGGTACGCCCGATCGACAAGCTCTGGGAGACTTCTGCAGACAATTGGAGTATCGACTGTACACCTGGACAATATCGCATGCGAAAAGGTCACGAATTCCTCGTCGACGTTCACAGCCACTCTTGGGAGATGGTGTCGAATCTCTTGAGACCCCTCAACTCACCTAAAAACATACTCGTCACTGTGTCGACGATTGATCCCGACCAACTCTTTGAGTCGCTACGGTTATCTGTTATTTTACCGCGGTATGGTCTATCATTTTTCGTTGACAAAGATGGTGATCTCCAGTCGCACAACATTCGCGACATGGTTTATGACGAGGACCAGTACATTGGAACGCTACTTGGGTTGACGAACCAACTTGTCCTTCGTCCAAAGCTGCGAGACAATCTCGACACCCTCAATCTCATTCCACGCTGTGTTCTCATTCCAGATGGAGATGTGTCGTTCCGGGTGGAGGGCCATCATGTGCATGTCGAGATCAACACCGACCTCCAGCGGGTCACCTACCAGATGTATAAGGTCGATACCGACCTCGGTTGCCCGGCGGGGAACGTCAGCTTAACGAGCAAGCTCTACCGTGCCTATTTGCATGCCTTGACCAGCGGGTGCAGCACCGATCCACTGACGGGCAGGTCGGGTACAGAGGAAGCATTAGGAATCCGCCGGTCAGCAAGCTGCCGGTCCACCATGAAATTCAGCCCCCGTGATGCGGAGCTCCTTCGTGCCATTGCCTTGCTATGTCCGGCGCGATCATTACATCCACACTTTAAGAGTGCGCAAATCATTCATTGGCTCAGTCTCCCTATTCATTCGCAAAATCACGGCCTCTATCTCGCCATCAAAGAGATCAAAGGGCACCTCGAAGAGATGCGTCTTTTCCATGACGGCTGGGAGGTTGATTTTCCAAAGTCTCCGTCGCACGACGATCACCTATTCATGCGAAGTTACCTCCGCGCTCGCCACATTTTGCCAAGTGAGACGTCGGAACAAACTTTGAAGACAAACCGCGACATGATTTATCTTTCTCGCGACCTCATATCGTCCGACTCGGCCGAGCACCGGGCATGCACAGCGGCCACGTCGATTTTCCATTGGTCTGTCGACATGACAACAACTACCGTGACTGACCTCGTAGACCTCGTGGAGTCGTGGAAATCCCCGTTGAGTTCCAATGCCATCCTCTCTTTCGCATACCATCGCTCGTGGCTGAATCCCCGTCTTCCGACGATGTGGATCCAAGCTTATAACACTCTTCGGACGAGCCAGAGATCTTATGATCGGTTCAGGCTACTGTTTTCTCTTTCCAGCATGGCGTATGGGTCGCAAGAGCTCGCCAATGTGGTCCCAATTCTTCTCGCATTTGCGGTACACCCGGGGTTTCGACGCGAGAGTCCACCACCACACTCGGAATATAACCTCTCACATGGGTATCAACCTACTATGTCGGCTGTAACAAGTTACGTTGTAGCCTCAGCTTACACCTTTCGTGCCAGTCCCGAAAGTTTCATTTCCGCCAGGGAAGGCGAGTCATCTCGGGCCTTGTCGAGGCGCCAGCGCAAATCTTATGAATCCCGGGTGGCTGCCGATGCCAAGAATGTTGCCGACCAGGTGGTTGCGGCATGGCCTGCTCCTACTGCTCCATCGGTTTGCCTCGATTCCGATGCATACAATGACTCGAGCTTGAATACCAAAATTCGTAGCCTCTTCCAAGATTGCTTCCAGAATACCCAACTCCGGAACCATCTACGCTGCGTTCAACAGATCCTCCGTGGTCTCAGCACAGGAGCCCCCCAAGCTCAGCAAACTGTACAGCCGAGATATCAGTTCAATCCCAGTTGTGACATCCATTTTCGAATGCCGCCATCAGTCACACTGGACCAACTAATATTCACCCGATCACCACCATTACTACGGCCACCGCGTGACCAACTCCGTCGTTGTCTAGCAAGGGAGGGACCACTGTCTTCGTCAGGTTTTTGCGACCTACAAAGATTGATTGCCGCGGTCCAAGGGGATTCGAGGGACATGCTTCAGCAGCAATATGCAGCTGACCTAGCATCGAGCACACAACACTTTCACAGTGAGATGTCCAAGTCTCTTGTCCCCGAATCAAGAGACGCCCTACTAGTAGAAGACCTCACGAACAATGCAGTCGAAGTCCTTTTGGATCTCTTTACACTGTGCGAAGAGAGCTTCGTTGATGGTCTATCTGACATCAAGAGAGTACTTGGCCCAAGCGACGACTGGCGAAGTGACCAAGTGCTCGAGCAGTCTGGCCAATGGCCACGTATTACAGCCGAGGCTCTTTTCCGGGCTATTGCTTCAACATCACTAATCAAGCTCACTGCTCCCTGGAAGCAGTGCATCGTCCAGTTGGCCCTTCGTCTGCTGCAGCTCCAGCGTTCGTGAAGATTACTTCGGCTTGCCTTGGACGGGCAACATGAAGAGTTTTACAAGGAGTTCGGAAACGAGGGCTGCAATGGGTGGAGTCCTGAATCCCACCCAGACTGGATTTTGATGCAGGTATATATTCAGTCGTGTCATAACCAGTCTATTCGTTGGCTGACATCAGTCGGGATCAGATACAGGCCGACTTCCTGATTCGTCGTGTTCAAGTTAATGTTGCCAACGAGATGGTATCTCCACGCTCAGGCGAAAATACCACTATGCAACTTAACATGGGGGAAGGGAAATCATCCGTTATTGTACCCATCTCTGTCGTCCAACTCGCAGATGGTCACCAGCTGGTTCGCGTTGTCGTTCCAAAAGCCTTGACCACCCAAATGTTTCAACTTCTTGTCGGCCGTCTCGGGGGCTTGTGAACCGCCCTGTCTACTATCTTCCATTCTCACGATCACTCCCACTCAGTCCCAACGTGGTTTCTGCGTTAATGCTCCTCATGTCAGAGTGCGTCCGGAAATGTGGTGTGCTGGTCGTCCAGCCAGATCATATCTTGTCGCTTAGGCTGGTAACTGTCGAGAAGCAGCTGTCGAGCGACAAGGACCTTGCCCAGCTGCTATTGAAATTACAGAGGTGGCTCCATGCTTGTTCGCGAGACACTTTGGACGAGAGCGATGAAATTCTGCACGTTCGGTATCAGTTAGTGTACACGATTGGCTTTCAACAGCCAATGGAAAGCTCCCCCGAGCGGTGGACGACGACCCAACAGATTCTTGCCACCGCCAGGAGGTGTGCGGCATCACTTCGATCCTCTTTCCCAGAAGGGATAGAATACCAAGAGGGCCCTCCTGGTTCGTTCCCTCGCATTCGGATCCTACAGCCCAACGCTGCCAAGGCCTTCATATCTCAGATAGTACAAGCCGTAATTGATGGACGTCTGCCTAATTTTCATTTTCAGCAACTCAATTCGCAGATCAGAGGTGCCCTTGTCAAGTTCATTACCGAAAAGGACGCGTCTTTATCGATTTTCAGGACGGTTGACAAGTATGCTCGTCAAAGCACTCTGTGGAGTGGTCTCCTTTTGCTTCGTGGCCTCCTGGCGACCGATATTCTTCTTTTCGCTTTTCGGGATCAACGGTGGCGTGTAGATTATGGTCTCGCCCCTAAGCGTACCATGCTCGCAGTTCCATATCGCGCGAAGGACCTACCAGCGCCCAAAGCTGAGTTTGGACACCCGGAGGTCGCAATCGTTCTCACTTGTCTCTCGTATTACTACGGGGGGTTAACCGAGGCACAACTTAGGCTTTCGTTTGAGTTATTACTGAAGCAGGACGATCCGTCTATGGATTACGACCAGTGGGTCCGAGACTGTCCTTCCGTACCGAGTTCATTTCGGAACTATATCGGTATCAATCTCAAATCATCGGAACAATGGAGAACACTCCTCGTTCCTCTGTTTTCCTGTAACCATGCTACCATTGACTTTTTCCTCGCACGAGTCGTGTTTCCAAGGGAGGCAAAAGAGTTCCCTTCGAAACTGGCATGTTCAGGTTGGGACTTGGCAGAGAAAAAGGAGCGTCTGGTCACTGGTGAGTGAAGTAGAGGTCCTCCGGTCACCTGCTAAACCACATCTGCAGGGTTTTCGGGAACGAACGACGGGCAGTATCTATTGCCGCTGCACATCACTCAGCGCGACCCGGATCATCAACGAGGAACAAACGCAAAGGTCTTATCGTACCTCCTCCAGCCGGAAAACAACCACTACATGTGTATGAGCGGCAAGAACGGCGAGTGGCGAACGACCGTCGAGTTTCTTGAGATTCTGGCGGTCCAACAGCCCGAGATTCGCGTCTTGTTGGACGTTGGCGCCCAGATGCTCGATCTGCAGAACCACAAACTGGCTGCAGCGTGGCTTTCCATCAACCCCAGTGTAACTGCAGCTATTTATTTCAATGACGATGACGAGTTGGCAGTACTCACGCGCGACGGTAGCACGCAGCTTCTGCTCTCGTCGCCATTCACCCAACAGCTGGACCAATGCGTCATATATCTCGATGATGCTCACACGCGGGGGACGGATATCAAGTTCCCGATGGGATTCCGTGCCGCTGTTACGCTAGGTCCAAAAGTTACCAAAGATCGTCTAGCTCAAGGTATGTATGTCCAACGGTGTTGAGGTACACGAATCCGATGGTTTGTCGCATGCAGGTTGTATGCGGATGCGAAAGCTCGGCCTTGGCCACGCCTTGATGTTCTTCGCACCTCTTGAGATTGACCGGCGTATTCGCGCTCTGGCCAGCAAGGGCCCTTCGGACACCGTTGACACCATAGACATCTTGCATTGGACTATACATGAGACATGCAGTGACATTCGGCAACGAGCGCCGCACTGGGCTCAACAGGGAATGAACCACCAAGCCCGCTATAGTGCCTGGTTCGGCTTCTGCGCTGATAAACTCACACCGGAGCAGCTATCGACGGAATGGCTCCAACCAGAGGTCAAGTCCCTTATGGAACTGTATGCGCCGCACGGCGACTCCTCGAAAACAATCAAGTTCACTGTACCCGAGATTCGTGACCGTTGTGTTAGCCTGGGTGTCACTTCACTTCGCGAGGGTGGGATGGACGAAGAACAAGAACGAGAAATCATACACGAAGTCGAACGAGAACGGGAGGTGGAACGACCAAACAAAGCGTCGCCGGCGAAGCATTCGCTCTCAAAGGAGGTTATCGAGTTTGTAAAAACTGGTACCATCCTCGGGCAGTCTTCCGTCTTCCGTCCCGTCTTTACGACTCTTGGGAATACATCCGCGGTCACGAATGAACTGGGCGTGTGGAGTCGTTGGGTGCTGGCTACAGAAGATTTTTGCCGCACAATCGTCCTGCCCGAAGACGGCACCGCGTCTAAAATGGACGATTTCTTACGACCCGTTCAGTGGATCGTCTCTAGTCGAACGGCCATCGGACAAGTTCTCGTGATCCTTAGCCCTCATGAAATCAATCAGTTGTTGCCATCCATCCGCAAGAGCGAGAATGTCCATCTCCACTTGTATACGCCGCGGACGACCAAGTCCATGAGGGCGACCGACAATCTCAACTTGTACACCATCCCTGCAATCCCAGACAACTGGACACCACCTCGGGCGCTCGTAAACCAGCTTAATCTATTTGCGGGCCAGCTCTATCTGGACGATTACGCAGCATACGTCAGACTGTGCCGATTCCTTTGTGTATATGCGCCGGATCTGCAATGTGATGATGGCATGGTCATCGAATGCGATGGGTTCATCAATCCCGAACAACGGCCTGAATCCCACGTCGGACAAACACAGCGTACGTTCCAACGCACGCCGCTGCCGTTTGTCAAGGTGCTGCCCTGCCTTCGGAGAAAGGGGATGTCGTTTGGCCAGACATACATGGGCAGGGTCTTGGAGGGCCGATTACTCACCGAGAGAGACTTTGAAGAAGAGAGCAAAGCCGACTTGGAGTCAGATGTGAGTCTCTGTTTCTATCGTTTGATTCCTTGTTGCTAATTACACATGCAGAAGATGGATGATGTCAGTGAATAGTACTCTTGACGAGTCAGAACGAGATGAAAGGTACCAGCCTGCGATTGTGGCTGTCATACCAAGTTGGTCCTCAACAATAGATGCATTAGTCACGGTTGTCCTCCGTAATGTTGAATGCACTCATTAGTAACATGGACGTCCGTGATGGTCGAGCACACCATTCATTGTCACGAATGTGAATAGTGGGTTAGTTATAATAACACTGACTTACTGGCTGGTCAAATTACTGCAAACCAGTTTGAGGAGGCGCGCCGCCGCTTGAACCAGTGTTGTAGTAATTAGTTCGGCTATACGGACTGGAGTCGGTGTTCGTCTCACACGCGAGACACTCTCGTAGTCTGATGATGAATAATATTTCAATGTTCAAATGTTCAAACAAGTTCAATGTCTACAAGCTATAATTCCAATGGCTTCGCCCCCACACCGTTTAACACAAATGGTTGTCCCACTCCAGGTAGAAACATTCCCTGCCAAGTCCTCACCACCTGTCCTGCCATGATCCCGTGCGAGCGTACACCCCCCGTCTGCCCTCTGGCGCACCATCATCGGCACGTCAGGGCCAAACAGCACGACGATCCGATCGTTGGGCTATGTCGCCACAGGTCCGATCCCAAAATAGCCCCTCTGTGAAAAGAAACTTGCGCTGGCTGTAATCCTCAGACCGCCCCTTGGAACCGCACCCACGAGCCTCCTTGAGCGAGACACTAGAGGGAAGCGTGATAGCGTGCACCAGACGCCGTACAGTCCCCTGGGTCAAAGCTCGCCTCGAACATGCATAGCTAGTAGGCGGAGGAGTCTGCACCCACGGTGCTGCAGAGGGACGCAGCCCCTGCGGTGAGGTGGAGTTAAAGGCCTTCTTCATCGAGTCGCCACTCGGATAGGAAGCGGTTGTGATGTACAATTTCTCCTCGCTGCCCATACTACTAAACTGAGTGAAACGACTGAGTACACAAGTTCCGTAGGACTTGTCAAACCTCGGCACCTGGCACGACGGGAAACCGGGATTGATAGTAGGTGCATTCGGATCGTGCCGAACCGCGCACAAGATATCAATGCTTTGACCGTGTGTACAGGCGGTTGACCTTGTCGATGGTTTGTTTCACTTGGAAGGGCACTAGATGCTCCCGAAAGAACCTCAGGACGAGGGCTACTACTCCGACGTAATGAAATGGAATGGTCACCGAACATGACGATGGCTGTTTTAGCTGGCCCGTATTCCTGGATGACCCACGTGCGTTAAAACCATTGTAAGAGTTCTTCGAAAGGATTACGCTCACGATGGCGAAATGGAGAATCCCTGAAATGAATTTTTGCCCCTCCCAGGTTGACATGTCCCTCATACGAACAGAATAATCAACCATGCCGCGAATAAAGGCGAGGATCTCGTCCTCCTCACCTTCTTCATCGTCGCCAAGGGATATCATCACGGCCACTGTACTTCGAAAGATGTCGCCTACCAGCTTTACTTGATGGCCCCGCTTTAAAGTATTCTCCTGGTTGATGTAAATTCTGTCCGCCCATAGGAGCCGGGGACTTCTAGGGCTACGCAACTTGACAAAGGATCCCCCTAGACGTAAGAAACAGCAACGTAGTCGGGGACGTCCAAGCTGTAGTTTGATAGTAAAAACTCGGGTGGTTCGTCCAGTTCAGGCTGGCTGAAGCGACGATCTGGGAGAGGTTCGTAAACACTGCATTTCGAAGGAGCTACTAAGAAATTACGGTTTTTTTTAGACCATCAATGGGAGCAACCACCCAGCTCGTGGACTCCCACGGCACTAGGTTGCCTCGCGTCCACCTCGATGCATATCACTGATACCTTACAGCGCAAAACGGCTCCATGTCGCACCCTACCAACACGTTTCGATTTTCAGGACCGTGGGCCCTCTACCATTCCTGTTCAGCTCCCTTGCATACAACCCCTAGGACAGTTCAGCGCGACTCCAAAATAATGTAAGTCGGTACCTCGTGACCAAGTTCCCATTCCTCATCTGCACTTAGATTGCATTGAAGGTTCTGTTAAACAGAAAAGGAGTGAGTAACGATGATCGTCATGCTTGTAGCGAATCCTAGCTCGACTCTTTCCTACAGTTCCCCGCCGAAAAGAGGCGATCTGACTCGTCCCAGGGAGGAGAATCTGATAAAGTGCCCACACCGATGGATCAAAAGCCCGCCCGAAAAGAACCCCCCGTAACGACACACTCCCATCCTAAAATCAACACAAGGGAACAACTATTAGCAGATAGAGAGAGCCACCAGGCGTCTTCGCGGGTGGTCGAAGAATGTCCTGTGGGGGCTGATTCGCCATCCCAGTTGGACGCAGAGCTACAGCGCCAGATGGATGTGGGGCACCCCGCGACCGCTCAGTTGCCTCAGCAGGTAGCTAGAGAACATCTCGCAATGGATATCCGTTCATCCCGGACTGCCATAACCCAACCACATCGGATGGACGCAGATCATACAGCAACTGGCCAACGACCCTCTCAAGTAGCCGCCGAAGTGCCCGTCACAATGGTACCTTTTCCACCCCAGATAGACACGGAACATTCTATGGTAGGTCACTAGCCCCCGCAGGTCCTCGAAACGTCTCTTGTAACGGATACGTTTCTGTCTTAGATTAGTGCGGAGCAACAAAATCATGACACTGGGCATCTTCCAACACCCCAAACAACAGAGACACCTCCCGTGGTGGCTAACCTTCAGTCACGGACTAACGCAACGCAGCCACCTCAGACGGAGACAACACATCTCGAAACAACCCTACGTCTTGTGGGGGACCCTGAGGCAGTTTGCATAGATGACCTGACAACGGGAGATACTGTGATAGCGTGCGTGATACAAATCTTTATTGCAAGGTACCTGACTTTGTATTCTCAAGTGTAATAGGACCAGCAGGCTCTGGCAAAAGCACGGTGAGGCAAACTGTATGTACCAGAGTGTCACCACTCATTTGACCTCAGTTCATACGTGCTGCAAGTGGTGTTGATACCCGGGCCGTGCACCATAATTTAAGATCACCTACAACTTATGTCCAAGCCATTAGGTTCCGTGACAAGGAGAGCGGGCGATACGTAGTCCTGGTGGATACGCCAGGATTCAACAACACGTCGAAAGCTGATCGAGAAGTCCTGGGGATGATATCCGACTGGCTTAAATCCAGGTAAACCACGATGTCTCTTAGCTTGCATTCTTGATCACTGCCATCGCCTTCAGTTATGAGAAAGAGAAACTTCTTTCGGGAATATTGTATCTCCATCGGATAACGGACAACCGCATGGGTGGTACACCGTTGAAGAACCTCCAAGCATTTCAAAAGTTGTGTGGAAATGATGCGATGGATAAAGTATGGCTGACCACGACAATGTGGGATGAGGTCGATCCTAGTTTAGGCGAGAGGAGGTTGGCCGAACTGGAAAAGGACTATTGGAAGACGATGATTGGTCTAGGAGCCCATGTAGCTCGCTGCCGGAGCGATGACGACTCCTCAAAATACATTATTCGGAAAATCCTTAACGACAACATTCCTCGCAAAGCCCTACTTCTTCAAGAGGAAATGGCCAATCAGAGGAAAAGGCTCAGTGAGACGCAAGCTGGGTGAGCACTATGCTCTCGACTCGAGAGACGGGCTGAGAAACGACTTCCGGGCTTCAGGAAAGTAACTCCAGAAACCAATGGGGCAGAGTATAACGACATTCAGATGCAAATAGAAAGCTTGCAGATCCGATTAAATAACTTGCGATCCCGGACAGACAGGGTTGATCGTACGACGGACCAGCGGGTCCGAACACCTGCAACGGTGGAGAGCGCAGAGCACCCGAAAATGGATGACATTGTGATAGTGTATGTAATATAACGTTTGACTTTTGAGTAATTATCTAACTCCACTTCCTCAAGTGTTATGGGACCAACAGGCTCTGGAAAAAGCACGGTGAGATAAATTGCACGTGGAAGAGTGACACCACTCATTTGATCTCAGTTCATACGTGTTGCAAGTGGTGCCAACACTCAGACTGTGTGCCATACGTTGAGACCATTCCCAGCCCGAGTTCAGGCCATCAAATTCTATGATGAGAGTGGTCGACGGGTAATCCTAGTGGATACGCCAGGATTCGATGATACATCAAAGCCTGATCGAGAAATTCTAGACATGGTATTTAATTGGCTCAAGACGTAAGTCACGATTGTCTACTAGCTTGCATTCCTGACCTCTATACCACTTCCAGTTACAGGAAGGAAATACATCTTTCGGGGGTATTGTACCTTCATCGGATAACAGACAACCGCGTAGTTGGTACCCCACTGAAGAACCTCCGAGTATTTCAAAAATTGTGTGGAAAGGACAGGATGGATAAAGTGTGGCTAACCACAACTATGTGGGATGAGGTTGACCCTAGTTTGGGTGAAAGGAGGTTGGCCGAACTGGAGGACCACTGGGAGACAATGATCGGTCTGGGAGCCCATGTAGCTTGCTGCCGGAGTGATGACGACTCCCCAAAGCACATTATTCGGAAAATCCTTGACGAGGCTCCATCAACTCAAAATAAAACACAGGATAGGTAAGTACTGCACTCACAACCCGAGAAGCAAGCTGAGAGACAACCATTGAGCTTCAGTGGGACGGAACAAAATGACTTGCAAGTGCAAGTAAACGACTTACGAGCACAAATCAACGGCTTGCTGGTGCAGATGGATGACTTGCGGACGCAAATGGCGAACCTGGTATCCCAGATTAACACAGCGCAAGAACGCCGGACGGATGTAGAATGTTCTACGGCAAACCAACGAGCCAGAACACTTCCAGTGGCGGTGAAGATATCGGAGGACCTGGAGATAGAGGATACTGCAGCGTACGTGACACGAGTCTAGACGGCCGAGTGTCTAACTTTGCATGCCTAAGTGTTTGGGACCTGCAAAATCGGGCAACCGGATTAACCTCAGGCTAATGAGGCATCATTTTAAACCCCTTACATACTTTGCTACCGAACATATCTTCATCGTCATAAAATCCCCAGCAAATTGGCTTCCAGCCTCCGCAAGAGTGCCACTCGGCTGGGGCGTGAACCGTGGACGGAATTTTGTAGCTATTAGGTGAACGATGGTATCACGGATATTGTATCCGATCGAATAATACCACTCGATCTTGGACCACCGGGAACGACAATGATATTTGATGTGCACGTCAAGGTAGTATTTCGGCATAGCAGGGGAGCGTATCCGAACAAGGGTTTCTGCATTGCGTGGCTGAGAAAACGGCACCTGTGGATTGGCGAATGGGATATAGTACAGGCTTACTCACGTCAACATCATCCCGTTCGATGCTCCGCCACAAGATTGAGATACACTTTTGGAGCGTACCATTTTCCAGACGCAGCTCGCGCTCGATTGCAGCAACAGTGTCGCTAATGCATCCTCTTCGACGATCGAAGACATTTTTGTATTCGATGTTGGCACCCCAGCGGTGCTCAGTGTATGCAGTCCATTGCGAAGGTGTTGCAGTGACAGGCGACAACAAAGGACCAAAGCAATGTTCTGCAAGGGCCAGCCCCATTAAATCTGCGGGGAGATCCTCTTCTATCTCCGTGTCCTCGTCCGAGTCTGAACACATGACGCTCAGGAGACCTACTAATGTGTGGTATCGGTGGTGGCAGGAGAAATTGGCACTGTGACAATACCCTTTACATTGGCGACGGAACGTCACATGCCTGGGCTTCCGAGTCTTCAAGACGTAATCAACGATAACTGCAGATCAGATACTTGCGCTACGCATTTGAACCAACCTCGAGCTCGGACAAGTTGGACTTCTTTTGGATATTCCTGTTCAGATTTACACTTGTTTGACGAAGCCGGCGAGCATTGGCGAGGAGACCTGTTGAAGGTGACGTCGACATTCATTGAACCGCTAACACTTGGTTTACTACGTCATCATAGTAGACGAGTCGTTGCCAGTGGACACCGGGGCAGCTGGCGGGATCCTGAAGCTTGCCAGCCAACTCTCCACTTATCTCGCATGAAAAGGTGAGCTTGTCATTGCACGAGTTGAGTTGAGTTCATGAATCTGCAGACTCTGCAACCTGGTCTCAGGAATTCTTGCAGATCTTTAACAGCAGCTTCACTGGCCCCATCTCTCATCTCTGCGGCGCCCATCGCGTGATCCGGAAACCGAGGCTATTTCTCTGGTACGAAGACTATTTGCTCGTTCAATCGTGGCAAGGTTATTTGAAACTTCTAGCTGGTGCTGATAAAAGAGGAAGTCGAATGCATTACAGCTCCTAGGCGTCGAAATTCTACTTGCAGCGCCGTGGCTTGGTTGGCGCTCCATGATAGGCCCAGCTTACCGAGAATCAGCATCCTCGGGAAGGCCACCTCCGTGGGCCCCCGCTCACACTGCCAGTTAAGCTGGCCAGATCGACAGGTATCCCAGTCACTTAGAGAGGTACAATCACTCAGGGCATGATAGTGAACGACGGAATAGTAGTAACCAGCCGACCAAGAATCCGCTCGAACTTTTTTCCCGGCCATCTTTACATTCTTGCATTTCGTATCATCAGCCTTTCTGGTAAACTATTCGAAATACCACATTCAGCGGGCGCGGTCTTCGGCTCATCTCGGAAGAGACCACGGGCAGCCCCTTCGAGCTGAATACTTAAAGAGCGGTCCGTGAGATGCTCATAATGAACAAGTAACTCCCTTTAATCCCGTCACCCCGTCATGTCTTTCATCCACCGCCTCGTGACGCCTAAACTGCCAACGGTGCTCGCAAGCAAAACTCGTGTAGATCTACCTGGCTATGATAGTTGGCATGTATATGTATGCTTCTGTTTTAATTGCGCTCCCCTTGCTCATACCAGGCCAAGATCGACCAAGTCCATATCATTCCGACGGAGCTTAACATATCCAAGTTTGAAGACGCTCTCTCCAGGGTTCTACAACTATACCCCCATGTCGCAGGGCAGCTACAGTGTGCTAACGGGCGCTGGTCCGTGAGTGAACCTGCAGTAACTAGCAGGACATTCTTTCTGACCCTCCGTAGATCGAACTTACCAATAGAGGCATCCCTGTCGACATCGACCACAAGCCCGGTATGAGCTCCGGATCACTTCTGGATGGGGATTGGGTTATCCAGGATGATCTATTCCAACTTCTGAACCAACATCCTATCGGCGTCAGAGCAGTCAACAGCAGCACTCCTCTTCTCCGTCTGAAGCTGACGCTTTTTGATGACGAAACCTGCGTTGGTGTCTCTTGGAACCGCTCGATTGGTTTTTAGTCCCTTAGTCCCTTTGCGCGTACTTCTGATCATTTTGCACAAGGTGACGCCATCGTGGTATCGCGTTTTATGCGCACACTCTCTCAACTTTATCAGAATCTTCCCTCCGACGTTGCGACACCGTCATTCGAAAAGTATGATTTTCCTACACCATCTTCTTCCACGGTAGTCGAGCTTTCGTCCCGCTTTCCCTTACACCGGATCCGTCACTTCGATGAGATCAAATACGCCGATCTACGCAAAGATCTCGAACAAGTTAGATGGCGCTTCGATGATCACAGCCTTAAGGAGTTCCGCTTGGCACTTAGCTCTGATGAGGCGAACAGACGTTTCCTGTCGAAACAAGACTGTCTCACCGCTTATCTCGTCACCGTTTTGAATCATAACAAGAACCATCCGGTAGAAGCGGTGAAAATTTTGAGCAGCGTAAGCCGAGTCGATCAACTCGCACCATGGAATTGCGCTCATTTTTACTTTCAGTATCGTCGCACAAGTGCTCCCCCCATCTCTGAAAACGTGGCAGGCAATCTATTACTAACCGTTCGCACATTCCAATCGTCCCGCTGTTGAATACACTCACGAATTGGCGCTATTTTCAGGTTCCTGTCGATGTCCCCCAAGATATGATAGGCATCGCATGTGCCATCCGAGACGCACTTGTACTGTCCCGAGAACCGTCCTGCACCCACACTCTCGGGTCACTGGAAAGTAGGCACATACTCGAGGCAGCGAACGCTGGGAGACTTCACCCGGGTTTATTGGACGAGAGCGAGGTGTTCGTTAATTCACACATTGCGTCAGCTAAAACCATTTTTCGGATCAACGAGAAGGCTCATCTTCATGTTAGGATTGATTGGTGTAGCGCCCATTTCGGATGTCCTAATGGCACCCGGTTCCATACGAATGGAATCTACAGAGATATGTTGCGATGTTTTAGGTCGAACCCGGTGAAAGGGACTGACGGGGTATGGTGGTCTCGTCAGTCAGTCGATATCTCGATAGGAGTGCCAGCAGGACTGAAACCAAAGATCCTGAAAACTCTTGCACGAGGCACCAAATACATGATTGACAAGGAGCTTGGGCGTGTGCAACCATGGCGATATTTATTACTACTCATGAGGGAAATCTACTCTAGATTATGGACGTTGGTCTGGTAACACACGACGTGACTATGTTAAAGCCGATGATTGTCTCGTTTCAGTAAAACCAAGCCATGCTGATCGTTTCCCACCTTTTTTCCCTTTCGCGCTTCGTCGATCCCCTCGGTCTCGACCTCGATCGCGTATCTGAGAATACCAAGGGCATCTGATTACCGATACACACTGTTACACCAAGGGAGCGAAACTGAAAAAGTCAGATACGAGACAAAACGTACACGCCTGGCAGCGTAGGCCACGCCAAACGCATCCCACAATGCATTCTAAGACTCCATCTCTCACCTCCCCCCTGTAAATGCCCTGAACCAGTCTCGTCCAGCCTCGAACGACACCCTTGCAGCCTCCACGCCGTCGATGGGATGCGTCTCTTTTGGGAACACCAACATCTCCACCACCCTTCCGCGCCCTTTCAACGCATGATAGTACCCTCTTCCTTGCGTCGGCGGCACGCGGAGGTCGTCTTCACCCAGTAGCAGCAACACCGGGGTTTGCACGCGGTCCACGTGTGCGATCGGCGAGGCAGCATAGAGCTTGGTGAAGCTGTCCGGGATGACGTGCGTACCGGGCGGAAACGACAGGCCAAACTCATACATGGCCCAATCAGGAATATCGGATGCGCACATTTCGCCCACTGAGATGACGGGGTTACGCACGACTGCAGCACTAAACGTGTCTGGGTACTGGCCGATGACTACGGAGTCGGTAAGACATTCAACGGCTTGGCTCGGAATAGCATGCGAGTTTTCCAGACTTACGGTGCGCGGAAAGGAACCCTCCGTGGCTGCCACCCAGGATAACCTGCCTTCCTGGCTCCGAAATTCCGAGAGTTATGAGCTCCTTGACGACCGCAATACAGTCCGTAACATCGAGCGTCCCGCATTTCCCTAAAAGTTTTTGGATGTATTTCTCCCCAAAACCCATGGATCCAGTGTAATTCGGTAACGATACGGTATCTGAAAGTTTAATTAAACCACGCGCCTACACCAAAAATGCAAAGGTAGGACTAGCCCACTCACAGCCTTCAAGAGCATAAACGAGAACGTTGACTGTGAAGGAGGTAACACTGCATATGTGCGGTCCTCCATGTGGAATCGTCAGGCAGATAGGTTTCGGTCCTTGAACTGACTCCTTCGATCGAATTACCACCGTTTCAACAGGGTATCTATCTGGAATTGGTATGATCTGTGCTTGGAGACCATCAAGGGCTTCCTGGACTGCAGTTATTCAGATCAAGGTTTGGATTAAGCTCTTCAAAACAGGCGATGCTTACGTTCTGTGGAAACCGATGGTTTATCGAGAACTTGGACTTTTCCGGGGAGTTCGTCTTGTGCCAAAGTTAAGAGGACAGTTTCGGGTGGAGTGGTTGGTGTGCTCCGCGAACATATGATCGAGCGCATGCCGTCAGTCCCAAGTAAACTCCAGCTTTGCAGAGCTTGATCATCCTGAACAGGTGTCAAATCAGTCACCTCACCGCTTTCCGCGTCGACCAAAATCAACGTCAGACGAGAGCGCCAAAGCGACTGTGCCAAGACATGCGTCTTTTCACCGAGCCTGAGGAACGGGTTATCGTTCAGGTTGTATTCAGTGTAAAGACCTGGGAATTCTTGAGGTGAAGGATCTTGCACCACGTCCAGGAGGGTCCTGTCGCCACCAATGCCCTTTAGGTCACGGACGTGGAGGGATACGGTGGAAGCGTGCGGACCACCAACAGGATTGGACAGCCAAAATAGGGAAGTCGGGACACGATCCTTGTCGAATAGGACGCGCGGGGAGCGACAGGAGAGTCCATGTTCCCCGATCTTGACGGACTTGAATGCGATGGAAGTGTCCTGTGTCGGATTCGAGTTCGGAAGGATGAGTTCCCATATGCTGGACGGCCGATTGAAACAATGCTTGATACCCAACAACCTCCCGTCGCCTGTTTGTTCGTATCCGGTCGCATAGAGGTGTGTCTCTGTAACGAAAGTTGCTTGACCGAATACGACGGGGACGTTTGGAGGTTGCTCCAGTGACAATGCTGCGACACAAGTCGTTGGTGTAATGCTGCTGACATCTGTGAACTTCCAACGGAGCACGAAGAGCGTTGGTTGTTTCTTCGTATTCAGCTGTTCTCCAAAATTGGGAACGAAGTGAAACTTTAGGTACGGATCTTCTCCATATTCCTCGGTAGTTTCCGGGTTCGCCTCTGCGGTGTACACTAACGCAGTTTCAGACGGAGAGAAAGAGAACGATCTAAAGCAATCTGATAGGGAAAAGGATGTGAGCACTTGAAGGAGGTCCAGCGAGCATTGTACCATCCGTGTGGAACTGTCCATGTTTCTTCGTGACCTCTTGTGACACTTCGAGGTGAGTGTCTGACCAGACCTCAACATAGCGCTTCTTTGCACCACTTGCGTCGGAGACCTCTCTAAGCACTGCATGACGCTTCATGGATGGCGCAGGGAGGAAATCCAAGACCTCGGACGAATCGTGATTGATCGTTGAAGATACCACCGGTGAATCAGTCGTCGAGTCTGGACCAGCCAATGTCAGCGTTTTCGTGATGGATCGCTTCACATTTCGTTCATGATCACGAATAGAATAGGGAATTCGGACGACTGCATGAAGCGTAAAGGTTTGAGATGTTCAGCTGATGGGAGACAATCCTGCTGACCTGACGGCGTGGTGTTGACGAACGTGGCTGATGTTGGCACGGGCAGCTCAGCGAGCTCTCTGTAGAAGCGGGAAGGGCCACTGTATCGAAGAGAGGACATCGATGGCTTTCAGACCAGTCGTCTATCACGCGTGCTAAAAGGTAAGTCGATCATCCGATATCTCTTCATCGGAGATACCCGACTTGAAGTTCAACCGAAGGGTGACGATGCAGACTCCGAACTCGAGTGATCGTGCAAGCGATGACGGTTTTGAGAGAGGCAATGCAGAGGCTGGCCTACAGCCGACCGACAGAAAGGTTTGCGAGTAACAGTCTCCACCTTTGTGATACGTCATTGACAACACCTAGGCGATGACCCACTCAACGCCGACGTTTTACAGGATTCTCGTCACAGAGGATTGTTTCGATACATTCGTCATGGCGTCGAGCCTCTCATTTCATGTCACACTTTGTTCGGTCCGGCCCCTCGACCCGCTCGTAAGGATAAAGCCTTTCGATGATATTCAGTGGCCACGAAGGTCGTTGGAAAATAACGTGCGGTGCCCTGTACATGCGTGTTTTGAACTTGCTTGGAACAGGTACCGTCGAATTAATGAGTCGAGTGGCAGTATCGTTTCCTGTGCAAGTGTTGTACCTGACTTTCCTACTGGGGTCCTACGTCATAAGTGATTTTGCGAAGACGAACCGTAGTCAGGACGACAAATGACTCGGACGCAGGCACATCCTGTGGTTTCCTTCGCGACTAGGGGCAAGATCATAGCTGCCATAGACAGGCATATACCAATGCAATGGCCCTCCAGGTCCGAGTCGACCCGGGGAGTTGCGCAGTAACTTACCAACGTACCACTGGTCCGGATTCTTCCACGATTTCTTTCTAATGCCAAGACGGCCCACTTGAAATGAAACCAACCAGGGGCGGTATATTCGGAGATCGCTTGACAAGCAGAATGTCTCAGATGGAGACCATATTGTCCCAAAAAATGTATTCAACAGTTCATGAAGTATCCAAGATCTGAAACCAGCCTTGAAACGATGGCGAAGATGAAGGCTATACGTAGGTCCAAGTAGATATCGCTATAAATTGTATTCTTTGGTATTTGTCGGGGGGTATTGCGAGGGCATTTCCAAACAAGAAAAACAATGTCGGAGTTGGGTTCCTGGGATACAGTTCCTTTCCATGTACCTCTGTCAGCTGAAGTGCGACATCCCAATTCAAATCACTCAGTTTCGGCGGAATCTGGAGAAAAAGCCAGTCTTGGGGCTAGGTGCCGAAGAAGTTGCAGTGGCCATTCGGTCACGCCGACGACCACAGCACACGGTAAGACCTGCCAAGACGAGAAGGAGCATCGAAGTAAAGGTAAGCCAAAAGCCTGTACCGTGTCCACGTCAGCACGGGATCACAAATGGTGAATGGGACAAGCGTACCTGGTCCGGTGATGGTCTTGCTGCCAAAACCGACATTGCCCATTTGATTCTTGAAGTACGCATAGAGGGCAATGTCGATGGCAAACGAGATAAGGCTCAAGGTGGCAGCAAGAAAAGAGACGAGGGAGGCGAGAAGTGTGACGGTGATATGTTGGGAAAACGAGAGAAGCAAGGCGATAAAGGAAACACCGCATGCTATATCGAACAGCGTCAAAGACAAAGGCGACACGTGATCAAACGGGATAGAGACGGTAGAGTAGACGAAACAACGTACCAACGGGATGGACGGCAAGACCAAGTGTCCATGAGGAACCGATCGTAACCGAGTTGTTTGCATTGTTTTGGACAGTTAGCGAATAGCCATAGCCTGGGTATTAAATATGAGCGTTTTCATGGGTGGGCTGGTATGGGACGGACCGGTGTTACTGCAGGCCACATTTCCATTAAGTTCGGTATAGCAGTAACTCCTGTGTGCCGATAAGGGAAGACCCTAGGTGAATTAGGGAAGGACGTACCAAATGCCCAACTAAAGCAGCGCATGGCGGAGCTGCGTCAATGACTGAGCCAAGAGATAGATAGGGTTGACTCACTCTGAGTTGGGACATTTTCTGTCCCGCCACCGTGACTGAACCGTTGGTGTGAACGCGAGTGATGTCCATTGCGGTCAAGTAGGGAAGTGAAATGGAGACGATGAAAAGGAGGACAAAGGCTGAGAAGAGGAAGAAGACGGCGGGTACGCAGAAGGTGCGCGACATGGTGGAACGGCGACGCTGAAAGAGACGTTGAGGATGGAAGTGAAACGTAAAGGAACGGATTTATTGTGGAACGACCCACCAAACCTGGAAATGTCAAACGCCGCACACGGCCCATGCGGCAGTCACGACGGACGGAGGTATCCTTGGCTTTACGCCCATAGCAATATGAGACTCGCAGCAGGGTCAGGCTATCTTTAGAAACAATACCGTAAACTTGCTGCGCCGTGGTACTCCACAAGCCTGCAGATGACCAGCTCTTGGCAGTGGTACAGTCCCCCGATATTGCGATGGCATCGACGTCAGAATATGATATGCAGAAAAGGGTAGCGGATACACGGCATATATCCTCATCGAGGTCTCAATGTGCTGTTCTTGTTGAACGTTCATGCACATGTCTCACCACCTTCTCCCAAGGAATTCACTTATCCGACAAGTTTTTTAACATGTGCCCAAAATCTCTGATTCATTTCTTCATCTCGTACTCGATTCTTATCAAGAAGCTCACAGTTGCAGCGAGCTTCCCCCTGATCTTGAGATCTGTTGTCGGCGTTCCGGGTTTCCACCGGATCGAAAGGCCATCTGTGAACATCAAGAACGCATCCATCCTCAATTCGAGGTACCCGCCGTAGTATCCCCGGTAAATCGACGGCCAGCATCTCCAGGAGTGAAATCGAATGGATCCGTCAATGAGTATGGCCTTGGAATCCCCCCGGAGAGTTCTTATGTCGAATTGAGGCTCGTATTATGCCAGAGCTATCAAGTTGCAGGAAATGTGATTGACGACTTCTAAAAGACTAATCGAATCGTCGAACCACACGCAAAGACGGTGGATTTTGGTTTGATACGATGCGAAAGAAGAGGTGACCGGAAAGAATGGCAGTTGCAAGTCAGATCAAACATAGGTAACGTGAACCGGGTTAGCTGTTTTTGCACGACATCGATGCATACCATGGAACGCAAGCAACGATTACTCGCCAGCGTCCAGGTATTCGATGCATGGGTTGGGAGTTTGCCAGTGGTAGGTGAGACTGCAACCGTGATCGGCGCTGGACAAGTATTGAGCGACCCAAGCCGCACACTGTCGTGTTTACAATACAACTAGTCTGGGACAGAACCTGAAATATATAAGAAGCGGCTGACCTGCTCGACTCTCCAGCTGTCGCAAGTTCACCTCGTCCACTCAGCCAGCGCCCCAGAGCATCCATGCCCGCTAACCACGGCCACGAAGTGAATCCGTTCGAATCACCAATCAAAGCAAAAGGATACTTCGCGGAAACGGCGACATCGGACGACGGGGATCAAAGATTTGACATTCTCGCCACCGCCGACCTTTTACTCGGACAAATAAAGGGGCTGGAACTGCTTTGCTCTACCGTCGAGGAACGCGTCCAGCGCAAGCGCAAGGCGCTCAAGGAACTCGAGTACCTCATCCTAGGATCGGACAGCCCGGAGGGGTTGCCACATAGCCCCGCCTGCCCCGCCAACACCCCCGCCGGCTCTCGCTTACACCTCGCATCTCCGCGCCTTCGGGGGCTCTTTGACCAGCGGGGGCCGGGCCAGGCAAACCTTGATTCGATCCAAAGCTGCCTTGACTACTCCCCAGACACCAGGATGGAGGAACTGTGGCTTTCAGAGGACTGGATGGACGACAACGATGATGACGAAGACGAAGAAGTATTGCTCTTGGACTCTCCATTCGACGACAAGTACGTCCTTCGACAGAGCCCGCGAAAGGTGGAGAAAAAATTGCCAGCGATACCACGCGGAGAGATCTTGGAGTCGAAGATCCCACGCAAGGTTCACATTCGGAGAGAAGTTTCGACCTCGAAAAGGACAACAGTGCGTCCATCGAATGCCGTAGCACGGAGTACCTCGCACCGGCGCCGCCCCAGTGTGCGCAACGTCAAGAACACAAGCTCCAGTTTGAACCCCCCAAGTAAGGGGACGATGCGTCGAAGTCCGTGCAAACGGGGCATGTTGGGGAGCGGAAAGACGAAGGGGTCAAAGAACTCGTCGACTAACGAGAACGAGATTGGAAAAGATTGCACGCGTAGGAAGGAAAAGAGGAAGGGGCTGTGGTCGATTTATTCGGTATGCTCAGAATTTGGTTTAAGTGGGACGCCTCGTGCCATCTGAGGCGGTACTTTGTTGGATGATAGAACCTGTACAACTTCAAGTGACATGGGAGAGTTCGGTTCCTTGTATAACATAGTTAACCCGCGCCACCTTGGATTTCCACCCACCACTGCAACTCGGGCGGTCTGTACTCCGCATCCATTGGCGTTCCCGACATTAATGGATAGGGAGTACTAAGCGTCTATGCTTTCTGTGTGTTGGTGATATCGTTTCCAAATGGCTGACCAATGACAAGCCTCGACCCGGTGCAGGTACGTATAGTTGAGATTGCGCAGAGAATTCTTTTCAAGGGACTAATCAGGCTCTCTTAGTCAAGGGATGTCGCTAGTATCCTTGTCAACATCCTCGTGTGTGGTGGTCGCGGGGCGCTAGCACCGAACACAGTACTAGCAGCGTCTGGTGGCGCAGAAGTCCAGTACGTGACTTGACGGCACACGAACAAGATCTCGGATCACGTCTCGCGATAGCACAGTGTGTCAACGGTCGGCTTTTGTGATTATCTGTCTCAGGCGAAACAGCGTACAGCCCACCGAAACGAATGATAGTTGATCGATGATCTGCGCCCTACCGCTTCTTGCCATATCGCAATAAATTGAGATCAGCCACCGTCACTGACTAATATTTCGATGACCTCCGAGGAAGCTGTTCAACCACAGGTTTGATGCGGCGGGTCATTTGGAGACGTCTTTGGTGAACAAGCGCCTAATGTGTAGGTTCCTGGCGAGTACATACTAACCCACTGTCAGCAGTTCAGAATCTTTCCCAGAGATATAGTACCCATAACGAAACTGATGACCAGCCCGGAGACAACCGAGAAACGAAGCATCGATGTCGACGGTCAAGCAGGGCGAAGCCATCGGACATTAAGTTAGACTAATGTCATCGTGATCATTCCCCAAGTTACTTACAACTCGCGCTCCTCCGCCAGCTGTCTTGTCCCCCTCCATTGTTCGGCGGCGTGTTCTCTATGTTTTCCTTCGAACTCAAGCACTGTAGTGCAACCGCTTAGTGCATATCAGTCCGCGGCGATCAAGCTTCAAGAAGGAGCTCGGGCGAACCAAATCGATCTGGTAGCTGACGGCATAAAGCTAGTCAAAATTGGGTATAGTCTATTGAAGTGGCTCCTCCTTGATGCGCTGGCCGAGCGCATCACGGCAGTCGATTCGATTCAACATGAACCCCCCTCCCCGCGTCAACCAATTTACATAAATTGGCCGCGTCGTGGACCTGAGGCCCCCCCCTGATAACTCGAAGTGATCGTCCTCATAGCTCACCTGCACGTTACACGCAGTTACGTACAGCAACTTTAGGCGTTTATATTGACAATGGGGTACAGGTTCCCGATTTTTGTCTCTCTCGGGCTATTCCCTAACGTACGACATTTAGTTCAGCCGTGTCAGTGCTCGATGGGAACTCTCAAATAATTTCGTGAGTCAATCAGATTCTCCCCATTGTCTACATTTCACGACTTCCTCAGCAATGGACCCTATGTATGTGGTGACATATTGCCCGCCTTATTCACGTCCGCCCCTGACATTTCACAATGCTTAGATCATCGGGTACACTCTCTGCTTCGGGTTGATGGGGACATTAGCTCTTCAGGCCTGTATGTATCCCCTCATCTACTGCGTAAGTTTTGACTGACCATTTATGTCTATTCTAGACGTCTATTTCACTAGGTTCCCAGATGACCAGAGATCTATCAAGGCATTAGGTGATTGATGATGATGTTCTCCATGAGGTTACGAATAAATTATCCCTAGTAACGGCTGTCCTTCTGTTGGAGATATTAATCACCACATCCGTCTTTTCTGGCTTCTGGATATCAGTCCGCGACCAGGGAGCTGCTTTCATCGGCTCGCCCACAAGCACCACATCCTGGGTTTTAGCAGCGGTCACTGCAATAGGTAAGTACTAGATAAACTGAAGTCATCGAGTAGCTGATGGGGCGAAGTGATTATACTCACTCAGGGCTTTTATTGTTGGCGGATATCATCCCTCCGAAGATCTCGCTTGGTTCCCCTTCTTATAATGATGGTAAGAATTATCAGCAGTGTTTTGAGTGTACCGATTACCCGCTTAGGTCTCCCTGCTGCAATTTGCAAGCCTCGAATACTTTATGTATGATGTGAGTGTTAGCTACCCTGAAATCAGTTACCTTGCTAGATTCTTCTCCAGAATGGACTCGCCCCATTGTATTCAATGCTATATCAGGGATCACCAGAGTTTGAATTCTCCCCATGGCTGGTGGTCTGTCTACGATTTCTTGTCCCATGTCTCTTATAACACTAGCGAAAACATTCTCGCAGATTTGGCTTGTGAGCAGCGTTGTGTGTGATCTGTCGATCACAATCTATATGATACTCAGTGTGCGTCTGCCGTGTTCCTTCCCGTCAATTGAACGTCCATCACATCTGTTCATACCATTACCACGCAGCTCCGCAGAAGTTTCAAATCCCACTTTGGAGGCAACAAGTCGAATCTAGTCCGGTTGACAAGATTCACAATCGAGACTGGCATCGTAACCACTGCAGCGGCAATCATAGAGCTCATTCTCGGAACTGTTTATAGTTCGACCTTGTTTCACATTGCCGTGTAAGTCTCCTGGACGTCGGTCACAGCACTCTCACCAAAGCTCGCTCAGGTTCTTTACCTTGTCTAAACTGTACGTGGTTGCTTTTTGAACCGTCATCATCAATTCTGAGAACCCCGAAGCTACGCAAACTGTTTGCTAGCTTCCCTGAATTTCCGTCTGGTACTCAGGGGTCAGTCGGATTTGAACCCGGCTGTAATCGTCTGGGACGAGGCAGAATTGGATATGGATATGCATTCAAGTCTGCTGACTTCTCATGGACAACGTTCAGTAGGGCGAATTGTGGCCCGGATAGACCGAGATACCGAGACATTCCTCGAGCTGGATGAGGTACGTCGTTGTAGTATTAATATCCGGTCCTCACTCGAATCCGTGTAGAGCTATGCGACAAAGAAGAGTTCAGCTGCAGTTCAGACGTGCCAGGTGCGTCCACCTGTTTTCATCATCCTTTTTGTCATGTGCTGGAATTGATCTTATGCTCAAGTTTAAGTCCTTCAATCGGTCCGGCGAGGTGTAGACGTGGGTAATACTAATACTGTGAAGACCTAAATCGATGAATGACGCACAGTGACGGTGAGGTCTGAAGTTGAAAATAGCTACTTTGTGATGATATCTATTGTATGTTTGTCTTGTATGTTATGTTGTTTGAAATGAGCACCTTTGGTTGGGTGCCAGAATAGGTACATACCCAACTTGGGTTGTGACGTGCTGATGTGATTACATAAGCCATCCACACCCGGCGCTTAAGCTCAGGGCGCTACAATGACACTGGCAGCGCAGTCGAAAAACGACCCACTGATGCTCGTCTCAGTGGCGTATATACAGGCGGCCGGGCAAGGCTGAACCAGACATTATTCAACTGCACTAATTGAAGGTGGACCGACGGACTTTATCAATCCATTCGCAACTTATCACGCTCTTCCGCCAGCGGCAGGCTTGTCCCCACTGCCCGGTACCTTCTCCGAGAACCACGTGCTTTTCTATTGACCGATAGTACGTTCTCTGACGTTCTAGTCTCGGAGTATCGAATCAAGATGATGAGCATTTTCGAGTTCAGGGTGTGCATCCCATTAGTACATATCAACTCAATGATCAAGAATGAGCTTCTAGAACGGGTGGCTGGTCGATGGCATAAGGCTAATCCTAATTTGTTGAGGGAGCTTTTCACGACCAAGGGCCAAACAGTAGTCAATTCTATTTTCATTAACACGACCCTCACTGGCAGCCGATTTAAATGAACCTCATCGTGAATTTGGCGCTCTCCTCGATAATTCGAAGCGATCATCTCTGTGGTTCTTTCGGAAATAAAACACACTTATAACTTCGGAGGTTGGTACCAATAATGAGGTGCGAGTTCAATTTCCTTGTTTCTGGAAGGTCGTTTCCTTGACGCGCGATGTTTAGTTCAGCCGCGCCATCAAGCGATGGGAGCTTCGAGATCATTCTGTGAGTTAGCTCGTCACATCCTCCCTGGCCTCGCCCACATCTTACGACTTCCTCAGTAATGGCCCCTTTGTATCTGGCATTGCCCTACTTATTCATGCTCGTCCCGACGCTTCACTATGTTTAGATCATTGGATATACTCTCTGCTTCGGACTGATGGGGTCTTTATCCATCCAGGCCTGTGCGTATTCTCTCTTTTCTTCTGAGCTCTGATTGACTTTTCTACTTTACAACAGATATCTATTTCACTAGGTTCCCGGATGACCAAAAAACGATCAAGGCATTAGGTGATTATTTTGTTGTTCTCCACTGGGTCATCGTTCAACAACTCTCAGTGATTGTTGTCCTTTTACTGGAAACACTGACCACCGCATTCGTTTTTGATGGCTATTGGACATCGTTCAACAAAGCCACCCCTTCACCTTTTTATATCGCCCCATCCACACCAGTCTCCTCATTCCAGGTTTTGGCACCGATCACTGCAGTAGGTAAGCATTAGCTCCACTGAAATCCTTCGGTGGCTGATGGGGCGAAGTGACCGTACTGACCCAAGGTTTTTATTGTTGGCGAATATCATCCCTCCGAAAATCCCGCTTGATACCGCTTCTCATCATGATAGTAAGAACCGTGTCAGAAGTGACTTAACTGTACCAACCATGTGGTCAGATCTCCATACTGCAATTTGCGAGCCTCCTATATTTCGTGTATGCTGTGAGTGTCTTCAGTTACTTTTCAATCAATAGCATGTCATATACTCTTCCCAAGGATGACCTTATCCCTTCATACCTCACACTATCTCCGGGACCTTCACGAACAATCCAAGTCCAATTTGAACTCTCCCCGTGGATGGTGGTCAGTTCATGATTCATTATTTCATGACTCTTCTAACTCTGGCATAAACGTCTCGCAGATTTGGCTTGCAAGTAGTGTTGTATGTGATCTGGCAATCACGATCTTCATGATACTGAGTGTGCGTCTGCTATACTCTTCCGTGTACATCCATTCATACTCTTGCCACGCAGCTCCATCCTTCCAAGTTCCACTTCGGAAGGAATAAGTTAAATCTGGTCCGATTAACAAGATTTACCATCGAGACCGGTCTCGTGACCACCGTAGCAGCGATCGTAGAACTCGTTCTTGGAACTGTTTATAGTTCGAGCATGTTTCACATTGCCGTGTAAGCCTTCCGGATACTGATCACAATATTCTCACCAAAAGCTCGTCCAGGTTTTATGTCATATCGAAACTGTACGTGATTAATCTCTTTGAATATCTCTATCAGCGCTGAGGAGGCCGAAGATACGCAAACTGTTTACTGGGGTCGTTGAATTTCCGTCTGATACTCAGGGGCCAGTCGGATTCGCACCCAGCGGTGGCCGTCTGGGACGAGACAGAATCGAACACGCGATCTTCTCAGGGACCATACTCAGGGCGAATCGCGACCCGGGTAGACAGAGATGTCGAGACGGTCGTTGAGTCAAACGAGGTGCGTTCTTGCGGTGTCATTATTTAGTCTTTCAAGTTACCTAATCACGTGGATCTGTGTAGAGCTGCACAAGAAAGAAGAGCTCAACTGCGATTCAGGTGTACGAGGTGTGCCCACCCGTTTTCATGAACGCGCTGGAATTGACCTAACACTAAAGTACGAGCTTCCCGATCTGTCTAACAAGGCGTAAATGTACGGGCGCTTTTATATTGTGTGGGTGATGATCAGGTCTGAAGCTACGAAATGGATGCTCTGTGAAGATATCGATATCTCTAGTGTAGTTGTCTTGTATGTTTTAAGCAGCCGTCCCCTCTTAGTTGGGGTCAGAATATGAATAGTCTGTGTTACTGTTACTCATTGTCTCCCTCGACTTGATGTGTATGCTAGCTAATGCACGATGACAACGAAGGAGAGTGCTCGGGTTCCTCTAGCAAATCCGACAAAGCTCAGTAACAACGAGCGTGCTGTATGATGCCCGATGTCGTCGACTAGAAAACAACACCTCAGACTTTAATAGGCGATTTCTCCTTCCGCGGTGTATACGATGGGACCTGGTACCAGGTATGCCTGCTAGGAGGACAGCAAAAAGGAAGGGGGGCGGGCGAGTGCGAGCGCCCGAACCGCGACGGATAGTAGATTGGCGACGTATGTTTGAGTGGGAGATGAATACGGGTGGTGCTTGAACAGACATACCTTGAAAGATGACGCAAAAGACGTGGTCAAGCAAGCTGTGATCATACTCGATCGGTAAACATGATCGTCCCGGCAAGACACTGGTAAGATTAATGATTTCTTACATGATTGGCCTTACGCCGACCGCATCCCGGACCATCAATTTGTTGATCATCCATCTCGAGAGATACAGCATACTATCGCTGCCTTGCCCGCCGAACCGCACAACTGATCGGTATCATACTGCCAGCATCATTGACTGACATTTTTCAGTGGTCTCGAGGCGATTCAATGATGGCTTCGTTTGATGCGGCAGGTTATTTATAGACACTAATGCCTTTGGAACGGGTGCGTAGCGTGAGTTCCTAGGGACTGGGAACGTAGATCAGTGCGCTGTCAACGACTTGCCGTAGATCTCATGCAGAAACGATATAGCAACTTCCGAGCTCAGCGATGGATTGACGTGCAGGGCAAAGTCGTCGCATTTAGACTGATGGATGTAGTCATGAGGTACTAGTACGACCCAAATCAGTGAACGTAACTCTGTCCCGTATGGTCAGGTCTGAAGTTACTTTGCGGAGATATCTATGCTTATCTTGTATGTTATTTAAAATGAGCGCCTCTGAGGGTTGGTACCAGACTGCCAAAGGCTGTGTTATCGTTTTGCGTGCATACTCTCGACTCGATGTTCTTGGTGTTAATACGCTAGCCAATGCACTGAGGATGAGGGTTTCTCGGGTGGATCAAAAAAAAGAGTGACGACAAGCGCCGTATGATGCTCAATGTCACCGACCAGAAGATGCGTAGCTTGCCCATGTATGCTCTTTCGTATTTCAAGCCTATATCTTCGCTGTACCACACCTTCGGGCAGCTCAGAATGAGAATATCTTTTGTCCATTCGTCTGATAAAGGATATCATTGAGCAAATAGTATCAAATAGTCGATTGACAATGGGAGCACGTCAGAACAGATGGCGCGTCTAGTGATCTTAGTGTTGTGATAGTCTAGATGCAAGGGTGTATGCCCCGGCGGGGGGTTGCCTTTGTTTAGCATATACAATGCGAGCACCCTCGCTCTGGTTTTTGAATGCCTCCATAGCTTCCGTAGCCTTTTCCACATCGCGGAATTGGACAAAGGCTTTTCTCGCCGGCCGGCCAGCCTCTTTTTTGTCTGCGCAAAACAAAAACACCCGTCCTTAGCATCAATAACAAACGGAGAGACGCACGACTTACCAAATCGCACCTCTAAAATGTTGTCCGCGTGCTTGCCAAACATTTCCCGTACACTGGCTGATGACTCCCCTCGGAACTTGAGCACCAGGAGTGTGTCGCAAGGTCCTGCAGGTGTCACCATGTCTATCGTCTTCTGTGCGTGCTCCACAAAAAGTTGCCTGTCGAGCACGAAAATAGGGTCGCCCACATGCGTGTCGAGAAAGGTGACAGCCTCCTCGGGCGACTCGAACTTGACAAACCCAACCCCCCGTGACATGCCTGACGCCGATGTGACTAAGGGTATGTGATCAGCCCGCTAGACGTCGAGACCCGAGGCGGAACAATTCCGTACGTAGTTTGACAGACACGACTTTTGCAAACTCTGAGAATGCGTCCTGGAGTTGCTCAGCAGTGACCTTGTAGGGAATGTTTGCAACGTAACATGTTCCTGTAGGTGGAGGTGGAACTCGCGTATTATCTTGGCTTTCGGTACGGATTGCTGGTGTAGTTGAGAGCCACCGCAGATTCGCACTTGACAGTGCTACCATGGACCGTGCAGGACGGGCAAAGCGTGAAGTACTGAGCGAACGCGAGCATATCCGTGTCGCTAGAGCAGTCGACAGCCTTGAACGAGCCAATAAAGTCTTAGAGAACATGGCAAGGCGGGGAGTAGGTTCTATAACCGAAAATTGTCGCGTTCTTGTGCTGTCACACCACCGTCACGGACGTGACTTTGGCTTGAATGGAACCGGTGAAACACTACATGTATTTCGACAACAGCTGCGAGATACAGACAGAAATACATCCAGCCTTTACCAAAGTACAATCGTGAAAATCCATCATTCAGTGTCATAGTCGTTTCAAAGCCTTCTTTCGTTTTTCCACGCCAGCAGTTCCGGGCGCCGCCGTTCTCTTCACCGCTTTCGAGGCTGCACTAAGCGTTCCTACGTTGGAATCTGCGGTAGCCAGCGGAGAAGGTGATGTCACGCGTTCCTTGCCTTCCTTACTCGAGCATGATGTTAATGAATGAGATGGCTGAGGCGCATTTTCTGGAGATGGCATTAGCGGGAGGGATTTGCGCGTTGAAGAGGTTGGCGAGATCGCAATCGCCTGGGCAGGTTCTGGTGCGCTTGGCACAGCGGTGGGCATCGCAGGGTTAACCTCCGAGTCATTCGCTCCTGCAGAGTGGAACTCCGGAGGTTTCGTCCGCGGGGTAGCGTGCACACTCGTGATGAGTTTGGCTCGCGAGAAATAACTATCATAATCTTCCAGCAAAAGCTTGCCAGCTTCTTCATCCAGAGCGGATTCCGGGTTCGGGTAGATGAGGAGACATTTTACAGTCACCAGAATGTGACCAATGCCATAGCTTGACTTCCAGTCCTTCTTCAGCGTGTTTACACAAATCTCACCCGCAGAAGACACGTTGGGGTGGAAAATTTTGGTCGCAAACCAGCCTGCAAAGCGCGTCAAAAAAGACAGTGGGACTCGACTTGACTGTACAAACATTTTGGAGGGGCGGTAGGGAATTCTTCTGAGAATTTGAACCGTACATGAAAGTAACCTCCCGCATACGGCGTACCCTCTGGCCACAAACAACAGGCGCTCAGCGGGGACAATGTTTACAAGAGCATGTAACCTTACCGGGACCCTCGATTATTCCGGTGACGTCAAGAATGTTCTCCTCGTTTGTGACAATACGAATTCCTTCTGGAGGGCTGCTCTTGAGCTCTGAGATTTCTCGCATTAAACGACGCATGGTGGCTGGTGTTACAGACTACGACAGGCGTATACAATCAGTAGAGTACAAGCGGACACTATGGAGGTGCCGCGCGACTCACCATGTTATACACTCGAACAAGTTGAAGTTGGTCAGCTGGCTAGCGGGTGGGTGCGAAAAAGATCAGAAACGTTTCAAATTCCGACACCCTGTCTTGGTCACGTGTAACGAAGTCAATCACGTGTTGAGGACCTAACCCTATCTTATGGTTTGCAAGTTCACTAGCTGAAGTTGTGGAGCGTGAAGGGACGGAAATAAATAGCGTATAGATCACAGTAAGACATCATACTAGTCTGTCATCGCAGCCAGATAGCTCTGCGTTCGGAACCGTCAGACCAGTAATATTAATGAGAGAACGACACGCAGGATCAAACGCACCTCTCTTTCCTCCAAAAACTCTAAATACGTCAATGCAACAGCGATCCAGAAACTCGTGTCTACGCCCAAGATCCTCTCCTCTGCACGGTCTATCTCTAGCGATCCGGTGACAGAACCTACTGTCAATAATGGCGTTCTGTCGTGAAACGTAAGAAGGGGTGCGGGTATCCTTGGAATGAGTTGCGAGAGCCGTTGTCGTGGTTGCGAGGACAGGCCAGCCTCCTGCGATGCATAGCCTGGTCTGTCCAGCGCGCAAAGGGTAAAGGAAGCAGAGTGAGAAGGCTTATGGTTCTGAAAGAGGGAAAGGGCACGCGTAAAGAGGGATCTCTGTTCACCCGGCTGCGGACTAGACACGTGCGGGGACGAATGTGGTGCGAGGAGAAATTGTGTAATCCTTGTGGGTATCACTTTCGAAACCCTAGCTGACAACGATTGGGTCGCATCAAGCTTTCCGTCAATTGGCGGCAATGGCGGATCTGTGGCGACAATAGACGCCCCAGGAGGTGTAGGTGGATAGGAATGTGCAGCTGTACTATCTGATGCTAGGCTGTCAGTCGAAGATTTGTGACTATCAGCTGTCGCAAATACTGGCTGAGAGGGATACACATTCGTGCGACATGAGAACGACAATGCCGCATCCGTGAAATTGGGGGAGGAACGGGACACAGGCAACAGAGGGATAAAAACCCCAGGAGGGAAGGTTGGTGATCGGATGCGAATATACCATCCCTGTTTCGGGCGGTGAATGACCCAACAGATGGTCGATGTTTGGTTGTGCTTCGACCGTTTTTTCAGCTCTGTCGCCGAGTCTACTGGTGGAGAGTACCCACGACGATATGTTCGATGATCTCCTGGTCCGAAAGGAAGCGCTCCTGGGCTCTGTGTGGGACTGGAGCGGGGATCAGTGCCAAACGGGTCACACCTTGTACCATATAACCCTAGCTGAATTCTCCTCGAGTACGTTGATTCGTAAATCAGAGATTACGTCTGAGCTGGAACCAGATGAGCGGATGGAAGGAAAACGTCGGAATGACACAAACCTTTGTACCACATAACTGGTGAGATTCGGGTTATGTGCCAGATGCATCTGTGAACCTGCGTCGTCGTGTGCTCAAGCAGGGAGAAGTAATTGGTCGGGTTTTGAACGACCCTCTCCGTGCGTTGCAAGGTCAGACTGGGTCCAGGCTCTGAGTGGCTGTGTCAAAATCAGAGCGCACTCAGACTAGTACATATTATGCACATAGCCAGGAAAGAGCCGTCACGCCGACTGAACATAGCGCAAGCCCTAGATCCAGAGATTTCTCCATTACATCATAGCGTGAAGCCAAAACGGTACAGCGGGCACGTGCAGAGCAGTACTTTCAAGTTGCCAATGTAGTACATAGTGTGACGGGCATTTGAGTTATCATATCGTATCGAACGGAAGTCAACATCTTGTATGTTATGTGAACAGAAACAGAATACTTTGACTGAGCCTACAAGGCGATTGTAGAATGCAGAGGGACATGCCAATCGTAGAAACTCGAATATACATTGCACCCGATTCAGGCTTGATCAAGAGGTCCCTTGATATGCTTCTGGGCCTGTCCGCATGAAGCCAATGTACATCTCATGCGAGATGCAATCAGGCCACCCTCGCCTTCCAGACCTTCCGGACTGCCCTATTATCTGGAGCGAACGTATGCAACAAAGACAATATATCGATCCTGTCCAAGGGGCGGGAAATGCCACAACACATAATGGGACATTGGAACGTCGCTGCAGCGGCTAAGGTGTCAAATTCCCATCTCCCGACTGATGGGTGTTGAGTAGCTTTGTAGTCCGGATGCGGTAGGTTGAAGTAGTCGATGATAAGGATGAGATGAGCGCATGACATAGGTTGGATTAAGGTACGGGATATAGGGTCGTCCGCTATCGCCAGTTCGTATATCAAAATTAGCAGACAGGTGAGCACGTTATTGAAATAAGGATGGCAAAGGTTTGCAGTAAATGTTTGAAGTTTTTCTTGTCATTTGAGTCTTGATGTGAGCGGGTTGAGGAAGAGTATGCACTCACAAGCGACATGATCACGGCGGGCATCAGGTACGAAAGCTGCTAGAGATGATGTTGGGTCTGTGTGAACCCTAAACCGGCTATTATGGTAAATGGAACTCCTTGAGACGAAGCTTTGGGTGCTTCGTAGTAGAACTAACGACCAAGCTCCCATCCTTCCAGATGGTATCTTCTGGAAAGGGCGTGAGATGCTATTACTCTCTGTGGCTGATTCAACAACGTTTTAGGGTCCAGACAGTATTAAGGTGATGTAGCGATCCAAAAGTGCCACGCAGCCCGGGAGGGAAATGACTGATCTCCGAATAAGGTGAGGGTTCTGCGGATTGCAGCATAAATGGATAGATAACCGCTATAGCAAGCAGCCATTATTGCACGGGGGAAGACCATGGAATACCTGTGAAGAAGGAAAACCAAGAACAGACCCAATCACAGAACAGATGTGATCCACTCTAAGACCACTCATGGTGATCGATTGGCGAACACAGGGACTAATGATCGAAGCCAGGTCTGGTTTGGGGCAGAGTCCGACCCGAGGGCTTTGGGATTAGATATTATGATAGGCTTTCATTCGGAGAATATTTTCTTCAAGAAGGACCAAAGCCGTGAACGAGTTCCTCTGAAGATGAAGTGGGATTTCTTCATTAAGTGAACTTGAAGGGTCAGCTTCTGCCTCTGTAGAGCATGTGTTAATAAATGAACTGAACCTGGTCTGTGAGCTGAACATCATTTACGGTACCTTCGTGCAAGGAGGTCAATAGCACGGAGGATATCCGTGGCTGTGCTCGACGCGTCTTTCCATGCCACCATCGCCCGCGTTTGGGTGGCTATGTGTCGTTCATTCCGTCGCTGACATTGCATTTCGCGCAGCGCAGATTAGAAGTGCGCAAGCACTCCAAGGGTCGTCCAACTGGATTCCGCAGGCCGCGACAACGGAGAACGCGCCTCATGGGTGCCCGCCCAAATCGTATACCATCAAGACCAACTCTCCCGTTCATTCACATGTGGCAAGAAAAGTCGACGCCCCCTTCGTCGAAACTTCTGTCTTCGAGGAATCTAACCGTGAACAGCTTGATGTCAACTCGTTCCACCAAAACGGCGCAGGTTCTCCCCAGTCCTCTGTTGCCTCGGGAAGTGTCGTAAGTGTATTGATGTTTCAAGTAAAAACTGTGTTGCTGATGCTGTCACTATTGAACAGCCTATAGAGATTGCTCCAGCGTTGCCTAATGTTGATCCACAAAGCGTTGATCCCGTCACAACACGCCATTTGCAGTCGTCAAAGGTACCTTCATCCAGGTTAGGTCGTTTATTCCATTATGGTGGTATGTATGGCCCGTGTATCCGTAGTCTAATATTCATTCTCTGGCGACATTTCAGGCCTCGCCGCGTCTCTGGGCTACGGAGCTGTCTCGGAAATCATCCGTCGATCAACGAATACTTCTGATAGCCCCAATCAAGGTTCATTGATGATGACAGAGGCTAATGTCAGGCGACTGGTCTCCAAACTCTCGCAGATGAGGGGTGCTGCTCTCAAGCTTGGCCAATTCATGAGCATACAAGGTATATGTGATTTCGTTTCAATTGGTGGGGAGCTACCTACCTCTGTGAACCAGACACGCACATACTCCCACCAGAAGTGGATGAAATATTTAGACGCGTGCAAGACAGCGCTCATTACATGCCAGATTGGCAGATGGAGGTGGTCACGACCTCCTGCTAATACTACAATCAGCTCACATTCAATCTGCAGTTAGTGCTCGCGAGTGCCTTGGGTCCCTCGTGGGCTGACAACTTTGCCTCATTTGATCGTGTGCCCTTTGCAGCTGCCTCGATTGGGCAGGTTCACAACGCAGTATTAAGGGCGTCTACTTCACCTACTCGTCGAGAGGAACGGGTTGCCGTTAAAATACAATTCCCCAATATCGCAAACTCAATTGCAAGCGATCTCGGCTATGTCAAGTTACTGTTGACTGCTGGGCAGCTGTTACCGAAAGGGCTATTTCTAGACCGCACAGTTCAGGTGCGTCGTAATGCTCATCCCGAGACCGTCGCTTAACGGAAATTTACTCAGGTCATGAAAGATGAATTGGCTGATGAGTGTAATTATTCGAAGGAGGCGCAATTTTTACGAAGATATAATTCAAGGGAACTTCTTGGTCAAGACTCTCGTTTTAAAGTGCCTTGGGTATGGGAAGGAAGTACTGACCGCGTGCTCGTCATGGAGCATGTTAGCGGTATTAGTGTTGGGGATCCATCTGTCTCAGCTCTCCCACAAGAGGAGCGCAATGAGGTATTGTGCTTGACGATACACCAGCCCCTTACTGACAGATAATATCAATAGATAGCGAAACGTGTGATTGAGCTTTGTCTGCGTGAACTCTTCCAATTCCGGCTGATGCAGACCGACCCTAACTGGACCAATTTTTTATGGAACTCTGCTGAACAACAGGTCTGCTATCCGGCGTACTAAATCGTTTGTTAGATTTATGGTTCGTCAGGTCTCACTGGTTGATTTCGGTGCTACTCGTGAATATAGCAAAGGATTCATGGATAACTGGTTGCGCCTTCTTCAAGCAGCAGCGAGCGAGGACCGCGACTTCTGTGCTGACCAGAGTCTAAGAATAGGATATCTCACGGGCAAGGAAAATCAGGTCCGTGCTCGCCTTAGTAGCCGTGGCCTTGGCTTACCACTACAACAGACTATGTTGAATGCTCATGTGGATTCTATGATCTTCCTAGCAACCCCTTTTAGACTATCCACCCCACAACCATTTGCGTTCGGGCCGGGTTCGCGCTGGGCAGAGGTCACTGCCCAAATCCGTGCACTCATTCCAGTAATGCTTCAGCATAGACTTACCCCACCACCACGAGAAACCTACAGTCTTAATAGGTTAGTTGATCACGACCTCTTCCTCCATCTCAACCATACCAATAATGCATCAAGGAAATTGAGTGGTGCATTTTTACTGGCATCGCGACTGGGTGCCGTCGTCAACACGAGGAGGCTTTGGGATGATGTAATCGAGGGATACCAGTTTAGCGAGTGAGCGCTGACCATGAGCTGTAATACCCACATACACAGTAAGTCAGCGCGTATATGTGGTCTACATCCGAGGATTTGACCCTTCGCCGCGATAGGATTGTAGATATCATGTGCACCTTATTCGAACGATCGCGTTTTGTTGGTTGCTTTGCATATACACAAGTTCGCAAATCCGAAACCATGACCTGTCTACACCTACCGATTACGGTCCTCTTCATTAATGACACCCTGCTTTGACCTCATCGTCTCTCCCCAAATTCGGTGCTATCCCCAGCTAGGAATACCCTTCCCCTGCGTTTGTTCCTGACCGACATCGCTAGTGTGGACGACAGAAACCTTTTCGTCGGTGTTTCGACGTTTCCTGCCAACTCATTCAATATGTTTCATGGTCAAAGGATAAATATTCACCCGGGTCGATGCGTGCCAGGGTAGTGGAGGATCTCCCATCGACCTTAGCTTGGCCAAGAAACCTCGAGGTGGATGTGGTGAGGCTCGGATGGGACAGGTTCAGTGGGCCATCTCTGATCTCTGGAAGGCACTCTGCGAGCTGGCGCGCCCTTGCATCAAGCCTGGCTTCTCCATTCTCGAGCTCATTGAGCCGAGCGAGGAGTTGAGGGATGCAACAAACGATAGACGAGGCTGCATGACTGAAAGAGTGGAGTCGGGAGGCAATGGAAGGGCCCCAGGCTTTAGGCATTTCCACGGTCGAGGCTGGTCTCGAGGAGTAGTGGACGCGGTGCGACGGGGTGGCCCCGGGTTACCATCTAGGTCGATTGTGGTTAGCTCTTATGTGTACGATACGGACTAGTCTCGGTTGGACGCAACCCCACTGACTCGGAACAATCGGTCTTTGCTCGAATGACTACGCGATGCTACGTAGTTCGCTGGATCTCAGTGCACGTCGCACATCAGTTATTGATGGGCGCACGGGCATTGGGCAGAGTCAAACTTCTACTTGAAAAGGAGCGATCGAACATTGTAGTAGGCCCGATCAATGGACAACCAAACATTCAAGTTAGCCGCTACCAGCACAATATCAATGTCGATGGACCCCACTCCGCCGGGCGTCCTGCCTCTGCCCGCCCCGAGTCCTCGGTCGTTGGAAGACCCTAGTGTACCAAAGATCCCCGTCGGCTCACAGGTGCCAGTCAAGCTCGATAACCTAGGCCCGATGGTCGTGAACAGTGACGGGGTAAGTTTTGATCGTTTTTGTTTCCAAGAGGAGGTCTAGGGTGCTGAGTACAGATGCACAGACGTTGTCAAGAATTACCAACTGGGAAAATATGACTGAAGCGGAAAGAGAGAGGACGATGAGGTTGATTGCGGTGCGAAACAGGTACGACGATCGATGTCTGAGTCGCTCGTCTGAGATTCGAAGCTGCCTCATACCCACGGTCCCTTCAGAGAGCGTCTAGTGAAGCAGCAGCAAGCCGGTGGTCTCAACGCGTTGTCTACGCCACTCGCTGTGGCCTCTGGGTCTTGACGTGGACACATTTATCCTCAACCTGTAACGCCGGACTTGTAACCAAAAAATATTTCTCTATAAACCGTTCTGGAGATGTTTCTACGCGAGTAACCGAAACAGATGAGCCCTGCACTCGCGTAGGTCCACCCTTGGGCAGGCCATCCCGAATCAACAACAAAGACCATTACATGCGATTCAACTCCCAAATATCATGTACCTACTCTTTGCGGGAAGTCTGCGCGTGCGCTACATTACATCGGGCGCGATCTTCAGGAAGATCTTGAGATCGGTAAGTCGCAAATTTATTGTGTAAGCTCCGAGGGGGCACGCCGACGGAACGCATATTATATCGAACGTATTTTGGGCTCAACGCAACGGGCGAGGAGATTGTCAGACTATTTCATCTGCTTCTGGGCAGCTTGGATGGAATACCGGGCTTCCACTGTATCTTGCCTTGCCGCAGCCCCTGATTGTACAAAAGCTGGTTTGCGCCCTGCTGAATTCCGGAAACAGTAGCCTACTAGAACGGGTAAGATTCCGCCGGTCGGTTGGGCTATCAATCATCGCACTAATTGCTTTTTCCTCAGCTCTATTATGTACAGTAAGGTTCTCCCTCATACTTGCGAGGGTAATCCAGTGATGCTAAGGTGTGATCCTCGGAGCCTGCAGTTATACCGATCACGTTTACGACATCGTGGTCTAAACTGACGCGTACCGGCGTGTTCTGCGGAGCAATAAGCGGTGCCATTCTAGGGATACTCGCATGGATGATCGGCTACATGGAGATCTATGGTACGCTTTCGTATCTATTCCGGTTGCAGAGCCGCTCAAAGAATGCGATAGGACGAATTGATATTCTTAACCTTGCGGACCCGTATTCGGCTGTATGTAGTGGACTGACGTCGCAGGCTTTTCTTCTCGGGCATACTCATACTCACCACATCCTTGTCTCTGATGAGCGAGTCGGATGGAACTGAAACAACATACCTCTGAAACACTACAGGTCCCGTGAACTACAACTCGCGCTGTTGGACGATCACGTTGGTGATGTCGATGAACGCGTGGAAGGGTCTGAACCCATCGAGATTGGGCTCGGACCTCCGAATCTCGAGAAACGAATCGAAGAAGGATGATCCGGAAGACCTACCAAATGACGAAGGGCGAGTGTCTTTACTCCAACGCACCTTCAAAAAGCATTCGTTTACTCGACCATTACCGTTGTGGTGATCTCCATTGGTGCGTCCTTCCATCTCAGAACGATACCGTAATAATGTTGTGCCGACTTGAAATTCTGCCCTTGCCGGCACTACGTATTCAGCCGGGGGACTTTTCACGTTTTGGATCGCCTGTTCGATGTGTGTCTCGTCGTTATGTTATTAATCCCCATGGCATAGTACCCAGTGTACGTTTACTTTTGCATCATCCTTCCATTGTGGGAGAGCAAGAGGATGGAGACAATATTAGAGGCGTACTAGTATTGTTGGAGCACCTTCGAAATGACCGCGCTCCCATTACCGGGTCTTCCCAGGGGTCTAAACTGTATCATGGGACAATAGGGACAATAGAGAACTGCCATCTCTTTTGTTTTCATATATCAACGTTTTCGGTCGTTCTTATTGTTTCTGACCGGACGCGGGATCGGGTTATTATGGGAGGGCGCTCCCAAATGAGGCAAGTGTTTGGGGGTTGATTTCCTTTTCAAGGAATGGCTGCATGCTGGCGTGTTCGTCCAACTCTTTTGTCTTGGACCAACTGGGCCAAGCCTGTGGCATCCGCACGCCAACCCCGCGGTAGAATGGAGCGTATTTATGACGCAGTCTCCGCAAGGTTCAGTCATAGCCCGGTTGCAACACATCCCACCACCAGCCATGAGCCTCTCCAATATCTGGGCACCACCACGCCGTGACGGCTCGACCGTGCATGTACCCCCCGAGGACCTGCAACTACGCGTGCAGGTCTCCCGGGAATCCGAAACGACCACGAGCCCTACGCTCGACTCGAGAACAAGCAGTACGCCGACGCTACCACCGCCCCCGTCGCACCACTCACCGCGACAGCTGCATGACGATGCACTGGGGGAGTTCTTTGGGGGACGGGGCCAGCGCACACGAACGCAGCGTCGCGCACCACCGCCCTACTCGCCTGACTGGGACGGCGAGAAGCTGCCCGGGTATGCTTCCTCCCCTGATTTCGAGGCGGACACCGTCGCACGGCACTTGTTCAAATATGGATTCTGTACGTTGTGCTCTGCGTCGTCGAGAGATTGCCGAGCTGATTCTTACCGGCTTGCTTATTCCAGTCTTTCCCGTGTTTTGGGCTGTTGGCGTTTACTTTTTGTTTGCGCCGATGCGCGTGACGCCAGATTGGCAGCCTGACAAGACGGAGGAGGAAAAGGAAAAAATGTTGGCAGAGATGAGAGAAGCGGAAAGGAAGTGGTCGAAGCGTTGTCTATGGGCGCTTCTCTCTTTTTTCGTCTGTCTGGCGATTCTGATTGTCGCGGTCGTGGTATCGAGACGATGAGGCGGCTGGACCTCCAAGTCTCTTTTTTGGACGCTTTGGGATCGCTGATAGACCTGGCGTGCCCTCCATTACGCTCGTTTTGTTTTAAAAGTGTATGTTATGTCGACAGCAATCTCTTCTGTACACTCTTTACGCTGCTACATTACTTATTGTTGTATCTATCTGACAACAACTTGAACTTATTTTCGATCAGACACGTGACGTTCACTGTGCAGCCCATCCGATTGCACTTGGATTATGATCGTTGCCAGTGGTTCAGTTACTTCTGAGAGACGTGCTCGACGCTGAACTTCTTGATCACATCCATTCCACGATGGTGAATTGTAAGCAAACGCCCCTACGACGCTGCTCCAAACCCTCCCTCACGATCACGCAGTCGCCGAGCTGAAAGCCAAGGCCGAGAAAGCCAAAGACGCAAGTGTCACTAAAATGACCAACACGCGCGACCGGTATTCGAGCATGCCCTCCAACAAGGTTCACTGGGATCCCAATTGGAAGCGGACACCACCGGGTGCCAGTGCATCTGGGTCTGGGACGGCGAGTGCACCGCCGCCTCCGCCGCCGCGTGTGCCGACGAGGTCTCAGCCTGACGTCATTGTACCAGCAGGCCCGGGTGCAATCGACTCGCCCGTGTCTCCCTCGTACACGGCTCTCCCCCCGCCCACCCGCGCAACGAGCGGGTATCCCCCGAGCCACCGTGATACGCCGGTAGACCCTGCAGGCAGGATCGACTGGGCACACCTGAGCGCAGAGGACAAGGTGGTATTCTTCGAGTGGCTGGACGAGTTCTTTTCGAGGTATCTCGGGATTGAGGTGGGTCCTGGCATGCGGGCTTCCGTTCCTGAGACGCAGCCTGCGCGAGCCATGCACCAAGTTCGGAATGGGGGAGGACCGGTAAGCACCTGCTATCTTCGGTTCAGGTCAGGGTCGTGATGGACGTTATATATCAGCCCGTGATCAACACGGCGACGCGACCGCAGGCGTGATAACGCGTATGTATATCAGCAAAAACGGGAGGTGAATGGCCTCTTGGAGGTGTATGTGTACATACGCAGTATGTGAGTCAAAGAGTCAAGATGACAGCTTGTAAATTAACCAAAGATGAGTGTGGTGGGACGTAATGGTAACAAAGTCTATAGGGTTGAGGTGATGCCGTGCATGTCTCATTCAATAATTCATGTCGGGCACTTCGAGGTGCCGGGTGCCGTATCAACGTGAGGTTCGTTCGCAATCTGGATACGTCGTCTGGAACAAGTTTTGTACTTTTCGGTCCTCGGTTACGACCTGGGATGTGGCACACGAGGTGAAGATGTGAAACGATAGGGGCAGGGTGAAAGGAACGCACAGCAGGACATCCACAGTTGGGCGCAGTCCGGTGCATGTGGGACCTGCTTGTCTTGCATCTCGGAGAATTGCAATCCCTGACTTCGCCGGTGTAGTAGCGCCCATGAAAGTGCTGATGCCATGGTCAGTACAGCATGCACGGGAGTTGCCAACGCAGACGTGCACTTACGCCGCATCCTCTGTAATAGTCGCCTACGCTGTCCACGCCATGAGTAGAGCGCCGAGTGTGCAACGACGACACGCACATTTCGTGGTGGCACATGTTGGAGCGTCGCGTCGTCAAGTTCGTGGTCGAACCGAGTGCTGGGCGGAAGGACCAACGACCGGGTCCAATTTATATGACGACCCGAGCGTATAAGCGGCTGCGGAGTCTGTGGCAAGTCTGTGGCTAGGGGGTCAGGGCGACGGCCGTGCAGTGCGGAATGTCCCCTCCCATGTTTGTTTGTTTTTCTCTTTTACTGCCATCCTCGGAAATATGAAGCGTGTATATCACGTACAGTAAATACCCCAGGTGCGTCATCTCGTCAACTCGCCGAGCCCCCGGTGTGGTCCCCGGATCAAACGCCGCGTAAATAGTCTCTCTCGACACAATCTTATCTCATCGTGGCAACACAAGCTCATACCAACGTGACCGGTGGAGCGCGCATAGCGACAGCGCTCGGGCGGAGCAAAAAAAAAAAAAGTACCCGCAGCGCTGGCAACTGTACGCTTCGGGAGTGACGACGGCCACTCTGCGTTGATCTACCACATTTCGGGAATGGCACACGACGAAATGAGGCACGCCGACGTGTGCGCTCTGCTAATCGAGATGGAATGAGATCGAGTCAATGCTAATTACGCTCGGGTCATTCTAAACCCACTGATCAGCGTACGATGGATCGGGTGGGCCCACCGCACAAGCACCGCAGTCTGTGTGGCAGTAAGAGCGAAAAAGACAGCCCGACCTCAATGTGGGAGCAGGGACGCAAATGTGGATGATACAGGCCCTGCGAGGTGGTCGGAGAAACAAGAAAGAACCAGCCAGGACGTTTCGAAGCACTCCTTCGTTGACGTGTTCGAACCCAACGGAAATAATCGACTGAGATGCGAGCGTCCTACTGCTGGGCTGGGATTTGTTGCCACACTGTGGGCTGAAATGGGCGGGCATCTGTGGCAGAGGATCGTACCTCCAAGTCATCGACGGCAATCAACTTTTGCATGCAGGGGCAAAGGGTGGAGGTGGAGGGTCAAGGGTTCAAACGTTCAAGGGGAGCACGTTCCAGGGACCCGAGAGGTACAGATGCACGCTGCAACTTCGTGGCCTCGCGAATAACCGGGAAACGGTTTGCACCCATCTCTGGGCACGCTTGTAGTCTGCAGACTCGGAAATGCGAAGAAGGTTATGACAGCCTCTTCGGCACCTAAATGTCATCGAGTCATAGCTGGCGCGCGTTGTATGTGGCAAGTCTTCAAACTTTGTCAAATCTGCTAACATGCCTGGTAGCGATCAAGTGCATCTGTTTGGTTAATCGAGCCCTAAGAAATGCATTCTGAACTTCGGTGACACGTAACCAAAACCACTGGCATTTGCCGGTCCTTGAAGATGGGCGTGAACACCAGCGACCTCGCTTTCGAAAGTATCCGAAGTGTCAACAAAACGGGGATCTCAAACCCTTTTGGAATAGAGGCCATCGCTGCAGACGCAGGTATTACTAGTCCCTTGATGGCCTCGAGGTAGATCGTATCGTTATCGCGCGCGTATGCTGAAGAATCAGTGACATGCCGCTTCTTTCTCGGTCCCCACATCGCACTGGCGGCGCTTATCGAGCTCATTAACCATCATTTCATTCTCATCGGACACGAAAAGTGTGCGTGTCACAGTCCTGGCTGTACCCTGGTGCTTCTTTCTTTCACTTTTTCAACTCACAAGTTCCGCATGTTCCTGGGGTACTTATCGATGTCGCCGCATCGTGCTTGATGTGAACTTTGGCCTTTCGGTAACGGCTTTCGTGCTCTCCGTTTGGACATGTGGAACAGTCCCCTTGGATCTCACGCAGTCAGGTATAAAACCTGGACAATTCGCATCGACGGACCTCAGTCTGCCCCTGCTCTTCTTCCATCGCCATGTCCTTCTCGCGCAAGTCCCTACATCAGAAAAATGCTTCCCTTGGAGTCAACCACGGCAGGAGTTCGCCCTTGTCCGCAGAGTATTCGACTCAGACCCGGACCGTAGTCACGGAGCGTAGGACGGCGTCCGAGTATGGTGGCGGTAGCCGACCCCTCACCCCATCCATCGTCGAACCCCGTGCCGCAATTCAAAAGGAAGAGTGGCTCATCGCTGCACGTAGAAGCACTGAACACTTTAAAAAACATGGCTCCCCAGTTCCTCTTGTTTGGGTAAGCCTCGGTTACACGTTTCGCGATCTCGATCGTATTCTGACATCGCTACGCAGGTCTTGACCGAGGGCAACGAGATTCCAGACAATGCAGTTCCTTTTGGGGAAGATCGCAATGGATGCACAATGTACATTGCCCGTGCTCTCTTGGAGGGTAATCTTCGTGAGTGACTAGTGGCTGATCTGTGTGGCTGGTGGACTCAATTGGACCTTGGTTGACAGACATTGGTAAAGCAAGTCCCCAGTTCTCCGGAGCCGTGATCGGGTTCGCTGGTAAAGAGCATATTGTATGGATTCTGTGTCCAGTGGATGACTTCAAGCTGACGTTGATCGCAGATCACCAACTATGAGGTACTCGTTTGTGCTTCACAGCTTCGCTGGGGTTTCGCGCCTCCCGTTGAACCCAACGTGGCGCTGACGCAGGGTACGGTCATCCTTGCTCAGCAACACGCACGCGGGTCGACGCACAGGTCCAAGTTCCACCAGACCGAGGTGGAAGTGCTCAACACGACGCTCGTCCAGAGTGATATACCCCGGTTCATCCCACCCAACCTTGATCTCGACAGAGAGGCTGGTCTTCGACGATTGGCGTGTGTATCTCCTTGATTTCTTTCTGTGTTTTTGACCTGTCGCAGTGAAATCAAGACTGTCATCGTCGTCGATGATTCTATGTCTGTACGTGGATCTCCCTCCAGTTTTGGGCGACGGGTTGATATCTTGATCAGATGCAAGAGAGCAACCTCTGGGAGCAAGCCCGGGAGGCTCTTGCTGGCATCGTGGACATTGCCAACCAATACGGCTCGAAGGGATCTGATATCCACTTTATGCACTGGGACGACTATGCGCCGAACATGCAGGTAATTTCGTTCAGCGCTTACAACGACGACAACTGATGGCATTATCGCCTAGTCGAGGGCAGAGGTCACTGCCCTGTTCAACCGAATTCTGCCCGAAGGCACGTGTTATTTGTGTGCATGCACGCACAGGTGGTCTTGACCCGCTCTGTAGGCGAAGACACCCCAACTGGCGTGAAGCTCGAACAAATCATCAACCATTACCTGCCTCTTATCGAGCATGAGCGGTCTTCTCACGAGCCGATCACTGTGGTGGTGATTACTGACGGCCTTCCTAGTGAGTTGCAGTTCATGCGTGTCACTATTGAGACTGACGATTGCGCCTTAGCTGACCGAGCTGAGCTGGAGAGGGTCATCGTCGATGCCGCACACCGACTCGACCGTCATCACGTCAAGCACGACATGTTCGGGATCCGGTTCGTGCAAATAGGCACTGACCCGGATGCCTCGGAACTGTTGCATACGCTCGACGACCACCTTGTCAATCGCTACAAGATTAGGGTGCGTCGCTCCGAGGATCGGATGGGTGGGACGACCGCTGAACCGACTTGACAGGACCTTGTTGACAGCACGCCGTTCGACCCGGCACAGGGCGCATTTGACACGGAGTATATGTTGAAGATCCTCCTGGGTGGTCTGCACCAGGACCTGGACCGGGCTGGCAACGCGATAATGTCGCCGTCACTCATGTCCCCGCGTCCCTTTGAGCGATCGCCGCGCGGTCTCACTGCGAAGCTGGGCACAAATAGTCCTCGTGTCCCTACGTTGTCGATGAGGGTTGGATATTGAATTGACTGTATTACGCTGTACCACTTGAATACAAGAATGTTGCCAGCCCTGATCAGGATGATTAACGTGCCCATTTTCCCACAGTCATCACCGTCTCCTCCTGCGATGGCAGGCCGCATACGACCGCGACGACAACGCAACGACGACGACGACATGAACAACGTCGACACAAACGACGAGCCAAGACAGTCCCGTTCACCATATTTACACCACCAAGCGACCGCATCCTCGTCCACCTTCAACGCTCAGCCTCAAAACCAGCCTGCGCCTGTACCACCAGGCACACCCCGCATTACTGCGACCCGCAAACCCTCCTCTCTGAGACACGTCTCCAACGCACCTGCTGCCGAACCCGCCCAGTCTGTCAGACGCCGCCCTTCCTCGCCCTCCGCCAAAGATCAAAAACCGAGTCGCCCCCGCGAACAGCGCTTTCGCACCAACCCCCGTCTCCCTCACAGCGACGACGTGTCCATCGCCCCCGCCACCTTCATGTATTGGTCACGTGCGCCCGTCCACGGAGCCCTGCCGATGCGCAACATGCGCGCCCACACCGTCACCCTCGTGGACAACGTCGCGTGGCTGTTTGGAGGGTGTGATGACAAAGGCTGTTCCAAGGACGTGTATTGCTTCGATACAGGTACGTCGATCGGGTACGTGTGTTGGCGTCGTTGATCCGTTGGGATAGATACGATGCAATGGTCCCATCCCGAGATGCTGGGCGAGCTTCCCCCTCCGTGTCGTGCGCACACGGCAACCCTCGTCGACCGCAAGATCGTCATGTTTGGCGGCGGGCAAGGACCGGTGTATTATGATTCGACGTATGTTTTGGATACGACCACCCGGAGGTGGTTCACACCCGTGTTTCCGGGTCAGACGCAGCAGTTGCCCCCCGGCGCGGACCCGGTGCATCCGGCACCGAGACGTGCGCATACGGCGGTGTTGTACGGCGGAAAGATTTATGTGTTTGGAGGGGGAAACGGGTTGACGGCGCTCAATGATTTGTGGACACTCGACGTCTCCCGTCTAGATACCTCCCTCCGTGGTGGGGCCAACGGGGGCCTGAAATGGAGCCTGATCAAAACAAACGGTGAACCGCCAGCGCCGAGAGGGTATCATACCGCAAACTTGGTCGGAAGCGTCATGGTCGTCGTGGGTGGAAGTGATGGCCGGGAGTGCTTTTCTGACGTATGGTGTTTGAATTTGGGTACGAGGTACTCATCACTGTCGGTGCACTTTTTGACGACCGTCTTTTGGCACAGAATCGTTGGTGTGGAGGCAGGTCACACTGACGTTGTCGCACCGCCGATTATCGCATGCGTCGACCCAGGTCGGGTCGTATCTCTTCGTCGTTGGTGGGCACGATGGGACGTCTTACTGCTCCGAGACCCTGTTCTTCAATCTAGGTACGTCTCCTCTTATGTTGCGTGCCTGCAACCGATCCTGTTCTTTTTTCTAGTGAACCTTCAGTACGAGTTTCGCCCGGTCCGCGGCAAACCACCGAGCCCAAGGGGGTACCATGTGACTATCATTGCAGACAGCAGGGTATTCGTATTTGGAGGCGTCAGTCTTGTTTCCCTCGTTTGTTTACTAGCTGCGCGCTCATCATGTGACAAAGTTTAATGGCCACGACGTTTTTGACGATGTACACATCCTCGATCTCGCTGGGACGGCATACTTGCCCCAGGTTATGAGCTTTCGGATAGAAGTTGAGTGACGTGACCAACGCTTCAGGCTCCAAATCTCTGGCTTCGATAGATCCACCTCGGTGCGCTCTCTTGGCTTTTATCCTTGCTCATGCGGCTTGCGCCTCCTGTCCCTCGGTGATCGTATGGGCCCCCCATTCCTTTACGCTTCATTGCATTATAGTTGAGTCCCCCGTCTCGCTTCCCCCTTCCTAGAGTATATACATCATACCTTAGCTTCTTCATCTCGCTCATCATATTCACTGCATATACACATACCCTTATGTTTCATACATGTGTACCTCAACTTTGCAATGACGACCCTTCCGATGGTATTGCATGGTGTGGCTCATTGAAAACCGTCGTAGCCTGGCTGAGTCCACTGGTTCATGCCCATTCCGCCCATCATACTTCCCATCCCCATGTTGCCCATCCCCATCCCGTTCATCATCATCCCGTCTCCCACTCCACCCTCCCAAACCACACCCTCTGGGTTCTCGCCGCCCATCCACATGGATCCCATACCCATTTGGCCCATTGCACCCTGTCCCGAAGGATGAAACGCAGCGCCCATACCATCCATGTTCATCCCCATCATAGGCATGTTCACGTTCCCCATGCCCATTCCCGCCATGTTCATGTTCACATTGACGCCCATGCCCATACCCGGCCATCCACCCTGGACCATCTCGACCGGCACACCCATTCCCATCCCGGCCATTCCCATCCCCATCATCGGCGATAGCAACATCGGGTTCTGGGTCTGGCCCTGGCTCGGAGGTCCGTTGGTCCGTCCAGGTCGCCCCGGACCGAGCGCGAGACTCACCCCACCGCTCACCCCGCCTCCGCCCCCACCCATCCCCGCACCGCCCCCGCCCGCTCCACCGGTGAGTGCGCCCGAACGCATGGGTGATTTGGGGCGGAGCGTCTCGATTTCCTGTGTTCCGGGTACGACACACCGTCCCCCACCGAGTGCGGCCAACCGCTTGGTCACCTCCTCCCATGCATCTCTCTCCCATGGACGCGTACCCTTGGGGATGCACGACGCGCGGTCGCGTGCAAGGTCTGGCACGAGGTCGTGTTCGCCGTCGGCAAGGACGGTGACCCAACCGCGCCGGAGCGAGGCGCGTGCGCGACCAAAGAGTTCGAGACGCCGCGTGCCGAGGCAAAAGTTCTCAATGAGGGCATACGTTTCGGGGGGCTTGCGTGTGGGGTCGGAGGGGTCGCCTTCCCAGATGATCACGTCCGTATCTGTGCATTGGCGACGATCAGCGGACCGTCGCAACACGGGGATCAGAGAGCGGGGAGAAAGGACGGCGCGGCGAGGATGGAATACGTACCGACGTTACAGTGCACGAACCAGTTGTCCGTGGATCGACGAACGGTGCCTTTGATACCCATCAGACAGTGCTGTTTCGTACGGGTCAACAAGGACGTCGTAGGTGGATCTGTCTGTGGAGGGGATCGATTCGGGAGACGGAGTTGGACGAGTGGGGAAATAGACTCACGCCTGGACCGTGGTTGGAGTGGATGTTGGTCTTGACCCAGACGATGTCTTCGCAGCGTCTGTAGCCCCACTTTGCGAGGACTTCGCGGCCGCGCTCGAGTCCCTCGCCGGCACCGCTGCCGACCCACATGAAGATGAAGGAAGGGTCTGCGGCAAGGGAGGGGATCGGGAATTCTTGGAGTTCCTCCCAGCCGAAGGAGGACGAAAAGGGTGGATCGAGGAGGATGACATCGAATTTGAAGGGGTTAAGCGAAGAGAGCTGTTGCAGTGGTAGATAGCACGACGGCGCTGCATGCGTATCGACCGACTCCTTTTTGAGATTGAGCAAGCGCTGTTGTTTGGGATATCTGATGGCATTGTGTAAAGTGCGAGAGGGGACCGGGCGGGACAGACTCACTCTTCGAAGCGCCGTTCGAGCTCTGCGCCGAGGACCCAGTTCTGGGGCCATTCGCCGCTGTCGACGTACCGCTGGGAGTAGTCGTTGCGGATGGTCTCTTCCTCGGGAACATAGTTGGGATAGCGCGCCAGACGTGCGCGTTTGGCGGGTGGGAGATCCGGTCGCGAAGGGGGCTTTGGACGGACGGGCGAAGGTGGGGGCGATGGCGACGGTGATGGTGATGGTGATGGGATGAGGTTGAGATGGAGAAGGTTGAGAGGCGGGTCGGGAAGGGCGCGGAGGATGCGACGGTTGTGTCGTTGGGCGTCGCGTACGCGTGCGAGGAGATGTGCGTGGTCGGCAAGGAGGGTCTCTGCGGAGGAGGACATGAGGGAACTTGCCAATCTCGGTCACTACGACCATGGCCAAAGCAACCAAGGCGACACGCAAGTTCGCGTCCAGCGGACAACTCAAGAAAACGATCCAGTCGAGAAAGAAACACCAAGAGATCAAAAAGAAAATTGAGAGCAGACGCGGTACAAAAGGTAAAGGTAAAGCAAAGGCCAAGACACCCCCGCAGGAGGACGATGTCGATGATGACAACACCGCGTGCGTACGCTCGGGCCATGCTCGACCGTGTGCTGACCGCGTTCATAGCATCAAGGGGATGTCTGTAGACGACTTTCTTGGAGCTGGTTTCATGGAAGACGACGGAGGCGTACGATACAAACCATAGAGCGACTACCGACACTTACCCTACACAGATGGAAACGGACCAAGATGACTCGAACCCAGACGAGGACGGGCAAGACGACGAGTCCTTTGCTTCGGTTGATGACTTGGAAGGTGTGTCGTCTCCATCGTCCGATTGTTCACTGCAAACACGGCACCGCAGACGAAGGCGCCGTGCACATGCAAGAACTGTCCAAGCTTGCCGCAAAGGACCCCGAGTTCTACAAGTACCTCCAAGAAAACGACCGCGAACTGCTCGAGTTTGATCCCGAAGACACGGTCGAGGTTGACGAGGAGGAGGAAGATGTGAATGTCGAGATGGATGAGGAATTGCCCATCCTCACCAAAGACATTTTGCGCGGATGGCAAAAGGCTCTACTCGACGTGTGTCACCCTTGCATGCATCTCTGGCCTTTGGTGACACGTTTTCCAGTACCATTCCCTCCGCGCCTTGAGAAAACTCATGATCGCGTTCCGTTCAGTGGCACATATGAACGAAGAAGATCAGTCGCTCGCTTGGCGTATCGACAACTCAGCAAGTAAGGGGTTTCAAACCACGTCCCTATCCTTACTTACAACCTACCCCCAGTGTACAGCAAACTGGTCACCACCGCTCTCAAATTCACACCAGTCATTCTCGCCCACCATGTTCCCTACAAAACGCTTCCCAGCGGGAAATAGTAAGTGAAACATGCGCCTACTTTTCCATATATTCCTCATATCCTACAGCAAGCCACCTACGCAAACGCCGAAACAAAAGGCCCTGCAAAAACTTATCTTGTCGTACTTTAATAACGTCATTCACTTGATCCCGCAGCTGACTGACAGTGAGATGCTTGAGCTGGCCTTTGCCGAAAGCGCCAAGATCTTACCGTATGTTACCACGAGTCGAAAAGCGGTCAAGGCCTATCTAAGGGTATGGCCATTCGTATCTCTTGCTGACCCAAGAAAATCTAAATGCCTGCAGCAATGTCTAGATGTTTGGTCTTCGGGCGAAGACAGTGTACGGATCGCTGCGTTCTTGGCAATCAGGATGCTTGCAAACGCTGCCGATAACGCCATGCTTGATCTCGTCATGAAGGTCGGTATCGTTCCCATGCACGCCTCCTAGCTCACGGCTGCCTCAGAGCACGTACCTGGAGTTGGTGCGTTCCTCAAAGTCCACGAGCTCGCATAAATTGCCCTCGGTCAACCTCATGAAAAACACTGCGTCTGAGATTTTTTGCTTGGACCATGCGGTGGCGTACCAACATGCGTTTGGATACATAAGGCAGCTCGCGATTCACCTCAGGAATAGCATAAAAACGAAAACAAAGGTGCGTTGGTGTTGATTCTTCATGTTCCCTGACTGAGTCCACCACGCCAGGACTCGTACCGGCAAGTCTACAACTGGCAGTATGTACACTCTATCGACTTTTGGTCCCTCGTGCTGGCAAGAGCATGTAGCAGGGAAGCACAGGGGGATGAAAGTGATCTCAAGTCCCTCATATACCCTCTCGTTCAAGTGAGCTTGGGTGCGATCAAGTAAGCTTGTCATTTTTTTTTCGCAGTGTTTATAATGTGCCTCCAGACTCGTTTCCAACGCGCGCTCGTACCCTCTACACTTCCAGATCACGCGGTCGATGCTCCATCTGTCGCGACACACGGACACGTACATCCCGCTCACGCCCTACCTGCTCCCGATCATTGCGTCGCAGCTGACGTCGTCGAACAAGCCAAAGCCGTCGACGCTCCGCCCGCTCGATTTCGAGTCCAACATTCGCGCGCCGGCTCAATACCTCAAGACGCGCGTGTACGCCGAGGGGCTGGTCGACGAGGGGTCATTCATTCTCGCCGAGTGGCTTGTGAGCGCCCCCGTGCACGGGAGCGTTGCGTTTCCCGAGATCACGATTCCGGTTGTGGTCTCGCTGCGCAAGACGATCAAGACGGCCAAGGCAAAACAGGCGGGACACAAGGGGATTGAGGTGGTAAAGGCCCTGGTGGAGCGGATTGAAGAGAGTGCGCGGTGGATGGAGGAGAGACGCAAGGGGGTGAGTTTCGGGCCTGGGAGATTGGGGGAGGTGGAGAGGTGGGAAGCGGAGCTTAGGATCGAGGAATCGCCACTTGCCAAGTATGTCAAGGTGCAACACAAGGCGAGAGCGAAGCGGAAGCACTTGGTTGACAAGGTGGGTGCTTGCAGTCTTGGTGGGGTTTTCGGGGATCATGACCATTTGTGAATAGGCTGAAAAAGGTGAATACGAGATAGTGGATGACTGATGATACGGAGCACGCCGAGATTCACACTCGGGGGAAAAAAAAAGAGGTTGCGTAGCACGTTCATTGATTTCTCACTGTTACCCTCATGTCGCCACCATTTTACGCTTCGAGCCCCCTAGAATGTAGAGCACATGCCGAACGGTCCAACTTGGGAGTGCGCTGATCTCATCCGAGGGGGTGAGATTGAAACGTGTTGAGAAGGACCCAAGCGAGCGGGACGATGACAAAGAGGAACGCGACCGTGTCATTTCGTTTTGTTCGGACGAGGAGAAAGTACCGACGGCGATCCCCGGTATGAGTTACAATGAAGAGACCGTTGTACGTGTGACTGCATCCCGAATCACTCCACGCGTGCGGGCGAGACACGGACTCCAACGCTCGTCCTTATTTCCAGATGCCGAAAATGACCTGCCACCACGGACGTCGGATGCCCCGCGCGCTCTGCTCGTATCCATGCACGAGTCGTTGGTAGTGTTTGGGCATCGACGCGGGCTCGAGGGTTTTTTTTCCGAGGGGGTACTGAACGCGACGGTGTATGAGCGCGCGCGAGTACGGGGATGAAGAAGACTGACCCTGTGCTGTACACCGTTGTCAAGGAGGACGCGCGCGGAATGAACAGCGGCGGGTGTGAGACGCGGATGGGACGCGAGCGAGACGAGAAGGGTTTTGAGCTGCATGTTTGGACGAAAAGGGTCCACAGGCCATGCGGCGGCGATGGACTTGAGTTTGGAGGATGCCATGAACGATGAGAGAAAGAAACGCGACCGGTTATAAGTGAATTTCCGTCCCGCGATACGACGTCGATTGGATCGTCGTCGTCGTCGTCGTCGTCTATGTCCAACATTAGCGCCCTTTCGCTTGCTGTGCGGTCTTGGCACCGCCATTTGGATTCCGCGCGCTACTCTTTCTCCCTCTCTCGCCATGGGTTGTTGTGGTGAACCAGTTCGCAAGGACGACCAGTATACCAACAGAGTACAGCCAATACCACCTGGCATCGTTCAACAACAACCCATCCCTTATCCCAACGCGCAAATCTACGAGAAACCTGCGCTTCTCGCGTCCCCCACCGGAACCTCACCACCACCACCACCGAGCTTCCATGCTCACTACCCCACCCAGGGTGGCCCGGGCTCACACTGGGGCCACGGCTCGCCCTCGCCGCCCCCACCAAGCCTACACCACGGCATGATGACCCGTCCCTCCATGAACGCGAGCATACCCATGTTGCCACCAAGCCCGCCGTTTGACCAGTCTGGAGTGAACTCACACATGCCGATTCCTAGCCCGCTGTTCCAACCCACCCCCGTCCATGTGAATAGGCTCCACAGGAACGTGTCAGCCTCGCCCTCCGTCGCAGGTTCAACGTCCCACTCGGCGGTCCCTCCAGGCGGGTTCAGCACCGCGCCGACGTCCCCCTTGGAAGAGGGCCGGATGTCGATATCCATCGATTTCGGTGCGTTTTCTTCGACCACCAACCGAGGCGCCTGCTGACCCGCGCGTTGCTAGGAACTACCTTTTCGGGCGTGGTACGTACCAGGCGGTGGCCAGTTCAAACAACGGACTGACCGGCTTCTTTGACAGGCGTACGCATCCTCGCGCATCGCGTCTGGCGTCATCCAGCAGATTCTACATTGGCCGGGCTCGTTTGAGACATTTCGCAAAGTACCGACCTGTCTCTTATACGACGAACGGGGCCAAGTCTTGGCATGGGGTCTCGAAGCAAAGAACGCGAGCCCTATGCCAGGCACGTTTCGGTGTGAGTGGTACGTCCCCGCTTCTCAACTTCTGCCCGCGCGATCTCCCATTGCTTTTCTTGGTTGCTAGGTTCAAATTGTTTCTCGAACCCCGGGCACTGCGCGACGAGAGCACCATCGATCCCCGATTACCTCAACTTCCGGTGAGTCGGTTCATCAACCTTGTGGGAGAAACGAACTCAAAATCCCGCTTCTCCCTTGGTCAGCCCGACAAGACCGCCATGAATTTGATCGTCGACTTTTTGACTTGTCTGTGGGAGTATGCCAAGGAAGAGATCACCCGGGAGATAGGCGCAGTCGCAGACTTGAGTAGGCACCACCTTATTCTATACGGAGGTGCGGGGATTCACTGACGGGCTATAGACGCCGCGGATGTCGTGGTAACCTGTCCAGCAGCGTGGGACGCCAAAGGGTGTGATCTTATGCGAGCGGCTGCCATTGAAGCCGGGCTCGTGCAATCTGCGCGTGCCGGGGATATTCATTGGCGTGATCGACTGCGCATCATCACGTAGGTCCACGTTTTTCTGTACACAGCCCGCGCCGTCGCCCTGACATGATACTATCTTTAGCGAACCCGAGGCTGCCGCCGTACATTGTGCACGCCTGACGGACCTTCATAAACTCCGTCCGAGTCAAAACTTTATGATTTGTGACGCTGGAGGCGGTACTGTCGTACGTTTTTCGTTTGCCAGCCCCGCACTATGAGTCATGGGCGCCCTTTAGGATCTTGCGTGTTACAAAATTACCGGTCAAGTCGGCCAAAACGGGAACCTCGAAATCGCAGAGATGTGTGCACGTTCGGGGGCGAACTGCGGTTCACTCTTTTTGGATCTGCGATTCCGGGAACTCGTCAAGACGCTCCTCGTGGATCACCCTGCGCATCTCGACGCGGCGAGCCTGGCGTATTTCATGCACTCATTTAGTCAGACAGATAAGCTCGCGTTTCGCGGCGAAGTCGACGACGGTACAAGGTTTGCTGAATGAGATGACTCATCTGATTATCTGAAACACTCCGCTAGACACCTACTTCCATTTTACGTGCTTCAACGTACAGGACCCGCATGACCCCTCTGTTGGGTTAATCAACGGCGAGCTCGCCATTCCTGGCATTCTCATTCGCAGGGAGGTCTTTGACCCTGTTGTCAATCAGGTAGGCTTCTGTGTGGCGCCGTGATGGATAGCCATGGCTCAGGTTTTTTTTTTAGGTCTTGGATATGATCGAAGAACAGTCGAACAAGATCGAACAACGGATTGATGCGCTCCTTCTCGTGGGAGGCTTCGCAGGAAGCGAGTACCTGTTTAGAAAAGTGGAGGCGAGTTATGGCACCGACGGAGGTGGCTCAAAACGATCACTGAAACACCGGTCCGTAGGCCAAGTTCTCTGGAAAGATCAAAGTGATTGCACGGCCGTCTGACGCTGATACGGCGACGCTGCGCGGGGCTGCGCAGTACGGACTCTCGCGCAAGACGGTCGTGTCAACGGTAATCGTACCTCGTGCGTACATCATGAAGGTACGTAGTCGCGCTGCATGAGCGGGGAATGCGCTGAGCGGCGCCCACAGGTCAAACTCCCGGCGGAGCCCGAGGATTGGCTGAAGCGCCCTGCGTACATCAAAGAAAACAGCGCGAACGTGCCAATATGTGAAAACCGGTAAGAAACTATCTCGTTCATATAGGTGACCAGAATGGATACCGACAGATTAGACTGCAATATCTGGTCATGAAGGGTGCGATCCTGCGAAAAGGGTAAGATTGTGGAATGGAATTTTTCCCCATGCGACGGCTGATCGGAGAGGGCGTGTGTATAGGCAGCGGGTGAAGACCAAATTCTGGTAAGGCTTTGGATGGTGTCAATTTGTGACGATCAGCCTAAACGTTCCGCCGCAGCAAATTCTCACAAAGCAGACAAGGTGCGGCACGGGGTCTAAATGGACGCAATTCATTATGGCTGAAATTCTTTTTCTTTTCTTTTTCCTTTTTTTTCGCAGATTGCAATTTCGTGGCTGTCCTGTACACCTCTGATTCCGACCAGGTGATGCGGTACACGGATGAGGCAAGAATCCTGACATGTCACGGGAATATTAATGACGTTTTGTGCCATAGGGCGAAACAACGGAGCTCTGCAAGTGGACGGTGGATCTGAGCACGTTACCCACGTTCCAGCAGAATGCGAGCGTCCCACATCCGAATGGGTTCTACACAGGTGCGGTCGGTCTTTCTTTGTCGCGTGGGGGCACGATGACGACAAGGGGACAGAATTCGAACTTGGGTTGGAGATGGATAGTGCAGAGGTGAGGGGAGTGCTGTTCTACGAGGGCCAGGAATGGAGCCGGGTGGTGTTTGATTTCCTGAACTGAATAATATATGTGATAAGATTGATGGATCTAGAGATTTTGGTTCGTCGGTCGTTACCAATACCAGTTGTTGTCAGGGATCCGTTGATCGATGGACCTGGTGCCTTGGTAGCCCCGGGGACGGCCAAGTCCGAGTCCGTCTCATCGGACAAGTCCGAATGTAATCACATCACCTCGACACCGAACATTATCGCATCTCTTTTAAACTTGACAGTCATGGCCTTCCTCCCCCCCGCCTCATGTCCCAAACACCCTTCTTCATAAACTGGGGTCGCACTTTTGCTTGCGAACCCCTCGCAATATTCGAGCCTGACAACATACACGACTGTCGCGCCATCCTCGACCTCGCGCGCGCCCAGCGCAAGGTCGTCCGCGCTGTCGGCGTCGGTCACTCCCCCAGCGACCTCGCATGCACTACCGGGTACATGCTTCGCACCACTAGGCTCAACCGGCTCTTGGAGGTATGCCGAACCCGACCTTCCGCACCTGTCGCCGACCGCTCACTCCGTAGGTCAATGTCGAGAAACGCTACGTCGTTGCAGAGGCGGGCATTACCCTCGAGGTCCTCCATGCCGAGCTCGCCAAGCACGGCTTAGCCATGATCAATGTCGGCTCCATCTCCGACCAAACGCTCGGCGGCATCGTCACTACCGGGACGCACGGAACGGGCATCAATTATGGCGTTATCTCCACTCACGTCATCTCCCTCTCTCTCCTCCTCGCTGACGGAACTTGCGTCTCGTGTTCTCGCCAGGAGAGACCCGATCTCTTCATCGCCTCGATATGCGGTCTGGGAAGCACCGGCCTTATCTTGTCCGTCACGTTGCAGGTCGAGCCTGCGTTTCGACTCAAGGAGACACATCGCATGATCGCGTTTCATGAAGGCATCCGAAATATCGACGCCCTGGTCAGGGCTGCCCAACACGTTCGAATATGGTGGTATCCTGCCGCCGACACCATGCGGGTTAGTTCTGCCGATCGGACTGTAGAGGTAAGCAACCCGTTCCGTCATCCGCTAGACGCCTTCTACAACCCTGCTTATCCCCCCCGGTTCCTCGGATCTATCCCCCCGCAGACAAAGCGAATGGCGGCCAATTGGCTCTGGGATACCTTTTGGGGTTTCCACGTGCTCCAGTTTTTTCTGTTTTTGGGTCGTTACTTTCTCTCCCTCAACATATTCACGGCACGCTTTGCGGCATGGCTCGTCAAGGATCACGTCGTCAACGTAGACGATAGCTACCGGATATTCAATCTAGACGTTAGAGTGAGTTCCATTTTTCGTTTTCCGCACCCCCCTGCCGGTAACCGAGACCCCCCCAAAGTTTCCTCAACACACGACCGAGTGGGCGATACCGTACGCCAACGCCCAATACTGTTTACAGGACCTCCATGCGTGGCTCGCTAGTGAATTCGCCGATCCCAACGGCTTACGACCACACTTTCCAATCGAGATCCGGTTCTCGGACAGCGATGACATCTGGCTGAGCCCGAGCAACGGTCGGAAGACCTGCTGGATCGGCATCGTGCAGTACAAGTGAGTCCGTCGTCCGTCGTCCGTGCGTCACTTCACGTATGTATGACAGACCGTACGGGCTCGAGGTGCCGTTTCGTGATCTGTTTCAGCGGTTCGAGGCCATTCTCGCCCGCCACGGCGGCCGCCCTCATTGGGCCAAGGCCCACCCTCTCCGACCGGACATGCTTCGTACCCTGTATCCCCGTTTCGACGACTTTGTGCGTGTGCTCCAGGATGTCGACCCGCACGGCATGTTCCGGAATGAATACGTCCAACGCCACATTTTTGGCATGAGGGGCTCCGAGTTTGGTGGGGAGGTGTTTAGGCGCGACGTGGGCCAGCGATCGTGAACATTCGTTCTTCCAAGTTTCTCTTCTCTTTAAAGTAAATATCCTATATGGGCCTCGTATAGCGAGTACACTTTACTCATATTACTAGTTCTCTTTACTGCACACGCATGCTCGTATTCATAACCCTAGTTGCTGTTTAATGGATTCTCGGACCAACCGCTCGTACTCCTGGGTATGACATGTGTCAGAAGTCGCGTGGTGGCGCGGATAAACGGAATGGCTGACCGACTTGTTCTCGCGATAGAGCTTGCAGCAATCAATGTTGGCGCCACTCTCCAGGTTAGGTTCTGCCGAAAACGTGGTCAAGGGTCGGATGGATCGAAGATATAGGGGGTGGGTTGGGAACGTACCGGCGAGCATGGAGATGACACTCAAGAGAACTTTTTCAACACTCTGGACGGGGCTCCATCGTTCCGAGGCCTGCTCGTACATGGTCGGATCGTCGCCGGGGGTGTGCAAGATGGATATGCAGACGGTGCCGTCAGGGTAAACTAGAAGCACGTCCAGGGTCAGCGCACGTGTGATCGGAGAGTGCGGGGAAGTGGAAACGCACTGTTTGGATGAAAGAGGGGTGGCTCGAATTTCATCTTGAACGGCGAGAGAGGGTAATCCGAGGGCTGTTCTCGCGTCAGTCACACACTTTTTTTTTTATGAATGTCGTAACGAGTAGAAAGAGGATGGATGTGTCAATGACTACAACAAAACAGAGACAGGGTAAGGAGGCGGTGGGGGCGCAGACGACGCGCTGCATATGGAGATAGATATGGAAAGAGAGAGAGACGCGAGTGCCGGACGTACGAAAGTGAGCTTGGCGACAAAGACGCCACCGTCCTAGAGATGATGGCTCGATGTGGCGCGAGAGACGTGGAGATGAAACGCAAAGGGGGACGCACGAAGGGCGTGTCTTTGGGTCCGCATATCAGGGCTTCCCAAGTGAAAAAGTCGGACTCTGAGATGGGGCCTTGGGTGATGCCGGTGTTCAACGGGGAGTGCGCTTTCAAGAGGGCGATCTATGAAGCTTACCTGCTGTGAACATGCCGTCTGGAGAACCTGACGGGTGTGTGAGAAACCAAACGTAGTGAAATAATGTGAGTGAACCTCCGGAAGTGAGTTGCTTGTACTCTGTCATCAACCGACGCAGCGCTGTGGAATTGTTCGCTGAACTCCTCGTGGCCATTCTTCCCGCTACAAAGTCGAGGCAGTTCGTAACAAGAAACGACGTGTGTGAGATCGAAAACTCCGCCCGCAACCGGCTGCATCGCCTCCTCGCCCGCCATCCAACACGGCCTGCGGTAAAACCGTGGAATCGTCTTTCGAGCTCTAAACCTGTCCAACATCATTACGCCTTCAAATCCCTAAATTGCTCGTGGCTTCTCCCCACCCCCTTGATGCCGTCGTCGGATCCAGCGCGAGCTTGCCGGACCGGACGTGGCACGGCTATTAAACATTCGTGGCGGCGTCCATTCATCTACCAGCCATGATGCTGACGGCGCAGCTTTCTCACCCCACATTGTTTTACTTCCTCAAGTTCTCCCTCCCTTACGATGCCACACTCGAACACTCGAACAACAGAACATGCACCGCCCCGCCCATCTATCTTATCTCGGGGATAGAGCGAAACGTACAGCCCATCAACGCTGGGCCCTCAAAGTTCGCCAGATATGAACCACGGGCGGGAGTGATTTAGTCAGCGCTTCCGAGGGCTGATAGAAATAGACCCTGGGTCGCGTTTCACGTTGGGCGTCCTGCGGTGAAAAAGCGACACGCCACGCATGACCCGGCCGTACGTTGTGATCCTGATTGGGACCCTGGTACGTATCTTGGGAAACACAGCTTGGTCAATGAGCAGATGATAGCATCATATGGAAGTGCATGCTGTCGGCCATGCTCTACTTCCGACGCACGGTCGATAGGAACGCCGTGGAATAGTCCACCGTCTGCAAATACACATTATCAAGCATCATCTAGCACAAGACGTGGTACGACGTTCATCGCCATCAACTGCTACATTTTTAGCAAACCAAGCGTGGTAATCCGAATCGAGTCAACCTACCTCCTGGAAGAGTAGCTTGGCAGCGTACGGGATCGTCAGCGTCGCCATTTTCTTCGAACTCTTGCAGTAGGAGCACCACCCATGGTACCCCATCAAACCACATTCCTGGCAGGCATTAACTTCGAACTTGTCAGACGATATCATAAGACGCTCGAGCAAAAGCTGGGTCGCGCCATAGCCAATGAGGCAGTCACGTTCCATCTCTCCGAGGCGCAGTCCTCCTTCTCGTGATCGACCTTCGGTTGGCTGTCGCGTCAGTGTTGCACGTGGCCCTCTGCAAGCTTTTGAATAAGCAAGAATGGAGGTACAATTATTCTTGGGGATAGAACGGACCTTGCCCGTGCATGCATCTTGTCCAGGACCATGTGCTCTGTGGCCGAGTACAAGTCAACGATCAGTGGCGTGCATGACGACAAAACAAAATGTTCTCACTCAGTTTCTACAAAACAGTGTGGACGTGTGAGAGTCAGAACCATGGAATGGGGCAACCGGTACCTGATAGTAGATGGGTCCAAAGTAGACGTAGGCTTCCATTGGTTCGCCGGTGATGCCACTCGTGAGCATGTCCTTACCAGCGTAATTGAAGCCGTGTTCGATCAGGATCCGAGACATGTCTTCTACCTAAAGGGGCTATTGTTGAGCTGGACCAACGAGCGAAGTGCGATACAAGTACCTTGGAACCCCCGAATGCAGTTCCATACTGAAGTTTGCCACATAAAACTCCCGCCTGGTTCAGGGGTGAACGCAAGGACCGGAAACCGGGCAGTAGAAAATTACCTTGCCAGCCAATAGCTCGATCATCTTCCCAACAGTCATTCGGGAAGGGAAACCATGTGGATTCATGATGGTGTCTAAAACAATGGTATTGGCACCTTAAGCCAAACAAGTTGAAACTTCCTACCTGGATTGATTCCTTGGTCATTGAACGGCATGTCTTCCTGGTTCACGATCAGTCCACACACCCCCTTTTGACCATGTCGAGAAGAAAACTTGTCCCCCAATTCTGGCCTCCGTGTCTGACGGATCAGGACCTTTATCAAGGTCTGGTCGTTCTCGGTGTCACTAATCATCACTTTGTCGATGTAGCCAGCCAGTGGCGATTTGTAAGTCATCGGCATGTTTTTGTAGGGGACGGTAGCCGCCTGACCAGTGAACGTGTTGTCGTTCGCATTTGTCGGAGTCTGCTTATTCACGTAGACGTCTCCGGGGTCAACTCTCTCACCGACGCCGGCGAGGCCGTCCAATTGGATGATATCATACTTTTTTTGAACCTCGCCATTCTCGTCGAGCGGTGCATCGGCGAGCCGGTCGAACCTAGGGAGAAGTATAGGAATTGGAAAACGTCTTTCCCCAAGAGGAAACAGTCAAACTTACGTGCCATTGGGATATTTTCGGATGAGAGTCGCGTTCTTGCGCAACACCTGACATCGCCCATAGCCTCGGTCCAGACTAGCCTGGAGCCAGGTCCTCATATAAGTGTGCAATCAAGGAACAGGAAGTGCGACCGACTTTATTAAGGATCAGCGCGTCTTCGATGTCATACCCAGAGTAGCTCATGACAGCGACCGTCGCATTCTGACCAGCGGGTAGGCGATCGTAGCCAATCAATTCGATCGTCTTGGTCTTGACCATTGGCTGTTGTGGGTAAACAGATAGATAGAGAAGAGTGTCAATCCTATGAAACTGGTTGTGGCCGATCGCGCCAATCGCCTGTTTACCCATGGCACATTGATAAGTGTTGCGCGGGGATTGATTGTGATGCGGATAAGGAATAAGTCCGGCAACGGCACCAAGGATGGTGAATGGTTCGATCTCTAGATGCGTCGTCGCAGGAACAATGTCCGATTCGTACAGGGCAATGTACGAATCATTCTCCTCGTTGACATCGAGATACTCTACAAGGCCGCGGCGTAGAAAGTTGTCGAATGACATCTTTCCAGCTTTCAATTGCTAGCCACCAAACAAGGTCAGCAATCACAGCTTCCAGATACGAGAGTTTGGCACTGACGGTGGTATGTTCCGAAGTGACTTTGGGCACCCCGTTTTCGACAATAATTGTCGGCCGACAGATCCGTCCTCCATCACTTGCGATGTGAACGGCGCGGTGATGGTGATTTACATAGACACCAACAAACTCACTGACACGCCCCGCCCTGCGCAGCCTTCTGAAGTTGGTAACAAAGCGGGCTGGAGATCGCGTCAATCCGACAATTGTTCCATTTACGTTAACGACGAATGTATGAGGGCCGTATATCTCCGTGCCGGTTGACAGGCGGATATCTTTAAACATTCCTTGATAAGTTTTAAGTTGAGATCATGATGAATTGGGGCTGACCTTCCACTCCGAGCATGAAGGCTAAATGTATGATTGGTTCCTCTTCCACGTCCGTGGTGATATGTGTCATCAGTGCGAGATTCTTTACGAGACCACATGCTTCGCCTTCCGGCGTATCGCTGGGGCAAAGCATTCCCCATTGGCTAGGCTGCAGGGCACGTGGTCCGCTGACTTTGCGAGTCTTCTCAAATTGAGAAGAGATACGGGTCATCATTCCAAGAGCAGATATGAAACTCAGCCGGCTAAGAACGTGAGTCACACCGGCTCTTTCCATCTTGAATCGTTTCAGAGACCAGTTTCCCGTCGAAATCGCACGAACGAAACCCGAGGTGATGTGGTCACCCTGAAACTGCATGGTGTTGAACGCGTCAAATTCGTTGGTTCGCGAAGGCTTCTTCAGGACCTTGTCAATCGCAGATTTAAGATTGGCATTGAAAGTCTTGAACAGATCTTCGAAGAGAAGTGCTAGCAACTGACCGGCGCTTGGGAGTGGTTTGCGTGAGTACCGGAACGAGCGGAGTATACCGGGTGCCACATACAGCTCTAGTCGCTTGTTGCCAACATAGTCGCGGTCATCGACCATTTTCTCATCATCCATCGCCACGAGAACGCGCCGGGTCATGGTCGCGACGAAGATAGCCTTTGACCTAAAATCTAACCCAGTGACGGGCACATGGGCCAAGACGATCGTCGCTAGCGCCTCTAGCGCCTCTTCCCAAGCAGGTCTTCGTGGACCCACGACCTTGCGATTGACCTTTACTCTAGATCCGATCCACTCCAGGGCTTGATGGCGCGTGAATATACCGAGCTTGGCGGCTTCTTCCAAATTTGCAGCAAAGGCAGACTTGTAGGCTTCCGTAGCCCCGGCAGTGAGCAATAGGATCTCCTTGTCGGATTGAATACCAAGAGCCTTGAGAGCTATGACGATAGGGACGTCCTCGTGAATTGAATTGTGGCGAAGATAAATCTTGCCCTTTTTAGTAGCTACATAGGTTTTGGACTTGAGACCGCCGTGCGTCGAACTAGACGGGTATGTGTTTTGTGAGGACGACGTTTCAGGGGGCGATGCATACATTCTCACGAGGTGCAGGAGGCTTGGACGATACCCTTGACGTGGTCTGTTTCAACAATGATCCGGTTCTTGCTTAGCTGCTCCTGGACGAGAATGACCTTTTCCGTGCCTTTGACGACAAAGTAACCGCCGGGATCGAGGGGACATTCTGTCATGCGGGCGAGTTGGGCCTCGGTTCGTCCAGTCAAGATGCACTTGTTGCTGCGCAGCATAATGGGCAGGCGACCAATGTTCACGTTTGGTCTTCTTACGACGTTCTTGCCGCGAGTATACTGAATTGTGACGAGAATGGGGGCACTGTAGGTTATGTCACGTAGCCGACATTCGTGTGGGGTGATGCTCTTGTCGATGGCATCTAGATCAGTGCGGTCAGGGAAACCGACGTGGATGTCGGTGTACTTGAGCCAGAAACGGGGATCGACGTCCGAAGTGACTTTGTTGTTTGCTTTGACGATGTTCTTGATGTCTGAATCGACAAAGTAGTTGAACGAGTCGATGTGCTGTTTGACGAGACCCTTGACCTTGAGGAACGCTGGCAACAGGAGCCATTTGTCCTGTTTGGCTGACTGTCAAGGTACACGCTAGGACAGGAAACGAGCGTACTTCGACGTTTTTAATTGGATCTGTGAGAGCCAACCCGCGCCAATTTGTGTGGTTTAAATGTTGCCATTCCTCATCCTCTGCGTCACCGACCATTGGAGTATGACGATCAAGGTCACGGTATGGAGTGACCCCGGGCACCTCGATTAATATTGGTGCCCAAACACCTCGCAACTTGTACGTTTCAGATGTAAGGATCCAAGTTCTGAGGCGTGTCCGTAGGTGTCCGTTCTCTCATGGTACGTACAACCACTCGTCGTTTCTGTTGGCTGATCATATAGGCGTGACTCCGATCGACTCTCCAACGTCCTGTGAGCACTGCTGTTGAAACGTCGCCAGGCAAGATTCTTCAGCAGGAATGGGCGCCACTCGAGTTCTCAAGGCTGGTCGCACTCTCTGTGGACAACCTTGCCAGTACTCAAGGGGATTATAATGAGTACTATTCCCTGGAACTCGCAGGGTTTCCAAATGATACATCGTTAGCACTCCAACTTTCTTGTTTGTATGTACCGAAGCCGTGCCTAGCGCTCAATATCAATTGGCGTTCCTCCCTACTACATCACCCCGGGAGCGCGTACTTGCGCTACCGAAAGTATCCGGCCTCGATTTCATGGCCTGGGAAATCCTTTTGACATTCGGAGAAAAAACAGAATATATATGGCGGTGAGACCATGCAAGTCGCGGCGATGTTGCCTGGAAACATCATTAACGGGATGCGGGATTGTGCGTTCAAATGGTGCTACTTTTTATTTTCGTTGCGCCTTGCCAGCTGTGCAAATGTAGGTCTTAACCTCTGTCATTGCTCAACTAATAGAGATGCAACTGATCTCATTCTGGATTTCATCTCGTTAGCTCATCGACCTTGTCGCCAGATTTCACGTCAGACTACCTGTGCTTGATGTAGTATTGACATTCATTACCCAAGTTTCTATCCCTACGATCGACAATATTTTAGCCTCCGGGGTTAAGTTCTTGAAGAGACTTCACGATGCCGCTCTCTTGAATTTCGTCCTTGGTCAATTTATGCTCTACTCAACCGAAGCCGAAAAGCGGATACATTTCTCGGTATCCTGATCCTCATAGACATGAGCCCCGCAGGAAGGCGTATTGTCAAATGTTTGATACTGGGATATTACTTACACGCTTCTTAAGCCACAAACTGACCTTACGGATGTTCAAACGTACGTCTTGCGTCATTTTAGTGTATCGAATTGTATGTTGACGTGATGTTCAGGGATCATTGTCGTGACCGTCCAGAGCACTGACGTAGGCATGATTGTATTCAAGCATTTGGTCAGGGTTTGATTTGGGTGGTTCTGTAATTTGTTGTCAAAGATGCCACAAGTAATTATTTTGCTAATTCTCGTGAGTGCCCTGCAAACCATCAACTTATGACCCCAGAGGCTTTCTTCGGTGTTGTGCGGCACCACTCCGATGATCGTTGGGTGGAACGACCAAACAGTTATCTTCATTTTCTAGTACGTCCGAGTGCCTACTCTTGCTAGTCAACGACTTGATTGACGATTCGATTTCAGCTGGTCTGCGTCGTTATGTCCGGCTGTTGTGAACCACCCTGACTGATCATAAATTGTTCGTAGACTACAAAGTTCATATAGGGATGCCGTCTCATTTTAAATGTGGAGCGATTCGCAGGGGTATTCACTAAACGAAAAGATTCTGCACACCAGCTATATCACCGTGTAACACTGATATCTTTGTCATGCGAGCTTGGCTATATCTCACCGACCCTGCCCTCAGGTCACGTCTTAGGCAACCAGCTCCAGCTATGGCATCGATTGGGAGTTTCCTTGGGGCGCGTCTCAATTTCTATGATCGACACTATTTCGACTGTCAGGAATACGCCTACTGTTTTTTCGGCTCTGTCGTAGATCGACTCCTGCTTTACTGTTCAATCAAAGCTACAAAGTGGTGGCTTGGTCTTCCTAGTCTTTGGATACAGTACCCACCTGAACGCGTCCCTTTTGAGGCAGTGTATGCACCCTTGGCTGCAACACGACCACAGGTATGCTCGGATTTGGGCACACTATTAGGTTACTTACCATTTGAACCACTTACTTCATACAGTCACAGCATAGCATCTCAGGCCCGTTGTCACTTACATTTTTCCATCGTGGGTATCTTGTCATCATTCCTGAGCTGCCCTGCAGACCATCTGCTGAGTATTGCTGAATGGGACAATTCGGTACCACGCACTGGCAGTTGCTTCACTCGCTGAGTCGAGGTGTTGACTGAAGCTAATTGGAACCCATCGAAAAATGGTATTCCTCGGACGAAATCTCTTATCGCGGCTAGCCTATGACGTGAGTGGACCCTACGGTATTCGCAGGCCGCAGCGATGATCTCGGACCATAGCCACCTATTTAGTGAGCCCGCCTCCCGCAGTTGCGCCGCCAGACCACTTAGACAACCATTCCCGGGCCTCTCGCAAAAGCTCCAAGATGCCCTCAGGCAGCCATGTCATACTCCCGGCGTATGCAACCGCTGTTCGTGACGTGCGCTATCACAGCCGTACGGTTTTGCCATCGTGCAGCACTTCTCGGAGCCACGTTAACACGACCGTCAGTCGCATCGCTAACTTTTCTGGCCTGGGACTATCTTGTAACATTGGATGAAGAAGTCCAATTTATCTGGACGTACGTGGCTGGTATAATTTTTATGTGGTTCAGCTACCTGACGCCGCATTCCCGTCTCCCGCTGTATGCGTAGCAATAGCCCTTTCAAGTGGGCATATTTCTTTGTCCGCTACGTCGTTATAGCTGCCCATGTGTGAGTATATTGCATCATCTCGTCGACATATCAAGTGGTTGACGCCGTCTCACTGTCTTAGCATGCACAATATCTTGACTCAATTACTAGCGAATGGCAGTAATCCGCCGATGCTCTGCAGGATGTGGCATGCATATATCGTATCTCTGACACAGGCTATTGAAACTGTACTCGTGCTTATCTTAGTATCCCGTGGTGAGTGTAATGATTTCTTTGTCGGAGTCTGCAATTCCACAGCACGAAATTCAGTGTTTGCTCTGTATAATCGATCCAAGATGGTCGCATTGCTACTATTTGTTTTGATCTTTGGAGCAGCGAGGGAGGTGTGGTTGGGGCAAGACTCAGGGTATTATGGAACGTGTCTGCTACCGGAGGCAAGTAAGAATGGTATGAAGCAAAGGTGAATTCCACTTGCACTGCCTGTTACAGGTCATCAATCAGAGGACCTTCATAGCATATTGGGGTTCATCGTTCATTGCGTGCTTGTCGGCTTAACACTGTTCAAGTACTTCCTCGCTCGAAGAACAGGTTGGGGCAGAAATCCCTTGGTATCGCTCTTGGTTCGTGATAATAGTACGGTTTATGGATCGGTTGTCTGTAAGTCAATACTGCCAGTGTCAGCCATGTTGGTCGGCTATTCACTAATCTGGTAATCCAGTCATGCTCGTATCAGTAATGATTTTATGTCGCTTGGAGAACGAACGAGGAGTTGCTATCTTTTAGTTTGTTTGAAGTTTGATCTCATTGCATATCACTGATACCTGGCTTTTTATTCTATCTTAGCTGGGCTACAGCTCTTACCAGTCTATCGGTATAATCCCATTTACTTTGTGGATTTTCTGTTTATGATATTGCCTTTAGGCATCTCGCATGATACTGCGTCTGGAACGTTTAGCAAGAAATATGGGTTCGATGGAATCGCATCCGAACCTCTTCACCAGTGAATTCAGGTTCATAACATTTGGGTCTATTAGGTCCACAATCCATCCATCCTCTTAACTTTCCAAGAAGTACCTGGATAATGAGGTAGCCAAGAGTATGACAGATCAGATACTGTCGATATTGTGGCTTTCTGTCGATGGAACGCGAGTAGATTGCTAATTGGAGATGGGTCATCATTTCGTACACTTGCTAGAAGTACTGTTTCGATGATAACTACTTTGATTCGCACGATCACGTTGGCAGGGATTGACTACTTCTCTGATTCCAACTGCTCTCCCATCGTCCACTTCCAATGTCACGTTCACCAGCTCCTCAGTCATCCAACTCTCTTCTTCTTCGTCGTCAGCTCTCAGAGCTCACCAAACGTCCAGTCGAGGGTTTCTCTGCAGGTACGGGCAAAGTTCCTTCCTGGTGTTGATCTCCAACGGATTCCTGACAGAATTATGGGAAAAGGACTTGTCGATGATAACAATCTCTATGAATGGGAAATCATGATCATCGGGTGAGTCACTTCTTGGGACCTCTGCGCTATTCCGCTTTGTTGATCTCTTCCAAAAGGCCACCCGACACACTCTAGTGAATATCTCTCCTGTTGCTAGGCACGTGTCGGCTCATCACTGATCTGTCTCAGCGAGGGTGGTTTCTTCAAGGCTCGGCTGTCCTTTCCACCCGAGTATCCATTGTTACCCCCCAAGATGAGATTCATCACCCCCATGTGGCACCCTAACAGTTGAGTCGTCTATGAATCAAGAAGTGGCCCAATGTTAAGATACTACATGCATAGTTTACCCAGATGGCGTCGTCTGCATCTCGATCCTGGTAAGAATTCCCAAGAGCTGTTCAGACCTAGCTGATCGTCTCTTTGATCAGCATGCACCTGGCGATGACCAGTATGGTTACGAGGACGCAGGTGAAAGATGGATGCCCGTCCATACTGTGGAGACCATTGTACGATCGTTCTTGAATTTCCTCTCTATAGACGCTAAGTGGATGTATCATAGCTCATCAGCGTCATATCTCTCCTATCTTCAGACACTCCCAACACAGAGAGCCCAGCCAACGTTGATGCAGCCAAAGAAGTTCGCACTGATCTGGCTGGTATGTTCTTTGCCTACATGGAATCACAAGGACTCACCCACGGGGATAGCTTACAAGAAAAAGGTTCGACGGTTGGTGCGGCGTTCTGCAGAAGAAGCGTTTGACTAGTTCATTGGGGCTAACCTGATCATGTGCTGTAGTATACTTTCTGTCTCAATAGTTGTATGTTTTTTTTTTTGGTTTTTCGCAACAACCTAGGTATTTCACGTGACCACGCAATTTGAACAAATTTAGTGGTGCGACGTTGCAGTCTCTCTCCACCACCTACTTCGACCATCCCGCCAGCCCGTTCTCCACTTCCAGGAATTCATTACAATGTCTGAACAAGCTGGCGAGGCAAGTTTATCCAAGGTTTTCCGTAGATCTAACCATAACAAATCTAAACCTAAATCTTCCCGTATGTCGAACATCCGATCCACTCTCGTACGTGACTCTATAGGCCGTGCCTGCAGCGCAAAAGGGTAGCTGGACCTCTTTTCTAAAATCGTCCGTCCAGTGCACTGTGCGAACGATCTATAATGTTTAACAATGTATCCTCGTAGCCTCGCCGGATTCACGGGGGATCTATCAGCTCTGACGGCCCCACCGTTCATCTTGTCGCCCACTTCACTCACGGAATTTCCCGGTGTGTCTTTTGGCGTGGTAGCAATTGAAACAGTCGATGCTAATCCTTTCGTAGCCTATTGGTGTGAGCGCCCAGAGCTGTTCGCAGGCATTGCAGATGGCAAGACGGAGGAGGCTCGTGCGCTGGCTGTGTTGCGTTGGTTCATTGTGAAGCTGTTCCATGTTTTTTTTTCACGGTCGGTCGGAGCTCAGTCAAACCCTCATAGAGTACCCTCAAGGGTCAATACACCTCACGAAATGAATCGATGGGATCCGAGAAGAAGTAAGTTGTACCCTTTACGTATGTGTTTCTACCTGACCATGGTTCAGGCCTTTGAACCCTGTCCTTGGAGAGTGAGTGTGCCAAAAATACTGAGGCATACTTGCTCACGATCGCAGATTATTCTACGGCCACTGGCCTGAGACGAAAGAACGGGGCGGCAAGACTAATCTAGTAGTCGAACAAGTTTCACACCATCCCCCTATCACTGCTTACCATATCGCAAATGATGCGAAAGGCGTTGTATTGAATGGCCACAGTGCCCAAAAGACAAGCTTCAGTGGTCCGTAGCTTACTGTGACCCTCCGTGCATTTGCTTAACAGACCGATACATGATTAGGCGGTAGCATCATCGTTAAGCAGGTCGGACACGCCATCCTGACGGTTACCTTGCCATCTGGTGGGAAAGAAGAGTATTTGATAACCCTCCCACGACTTCGTATTGATGGTCTTTGGTACGGTTCTCCCTATATCGAGCTAGTCGACACAAGTCACATCCAGGGATCGAACGGCTGGCAGTCTGTGGTACAGTACACTACGTGTCAGTCGTCTACCTATGCTCATGATAATGTGCTAGATCGAGTACAAGGGCAAGGGATACTTCTCTGGGACCTCCCACTCGTTCAAAGCGACTGTCTCACATCCTGAGCACTCTTCTGAGCGTGTAATTCAAGGAACATGGCATACCACGTCGACGGACAAGTCAACTGGTGCTACATTCCACGACGTGAGAACCCCGAAAGAAGAAGTTACTGCTAAACCAGTTGAAGATCAATGTGAATGGGAGAGCAGGCGTCTGTGGTATGGTGTTTCCAAGGGTATCCGGGAAGGTGACTTCGAGTCCGCCGCCAAGGAAAAGAGTAGGATCGAGGTAGGTCCTCCTTTTGATTATTGCTAGACATGTTGACAAACGATATATGGTCTCAGAACGAGCAAAGGCAAAGGCGGAGGGATGAGGCTGCTGCCGGGACTACATGGGCTCTGAAGCACTTCAAGCACGTCAACAATGACCCTGCGTGTGAGTCTGGCAATATCTTGACTAACCATTTTTGCCGACACTCCCCAGATAAGTCACTTGCAGCTCTATTCTCCGGGAATCCGCCTACAGAAGACACCTACGTTTACTTGCATAATGGTATCTGAGCGTAGGACCTTAATACCCTTGTGACATCTCAACCATCGGAGAATTCTCCACGACTGCAGCATGTACTGTTAGATTGCTACAGGTAATTTTTGCTTAGCCCTAACGTTCCCACTATTCCTCTTGTATTCCACGAACAAGATTTAATCTGTTCTTTCATCACATAAATTCTGTTAGGAATGGACTATTCATTATCGGTGATGTTATCGCGTGCCGCCTCCGTTCTTTCAAGTCTTCGACTACCCTTTCCAGTCCGCCATCGTGCGTTGGCAATTTCGACATGATCGAGCCTCTTCCGCTGGAATATGGGAATATATTTGACTCCCCTTCTATACGTACCTCCGCCCAAGGGCACACCAAGCACTGGAGGCTCCTTGTTCGCTAGCAGCGGGATTGTCGAGGCCGTCAGCCCCGTCGCACTGAAAGGGAAGTACTTTGGAGGTGGTAGATGATACTGAGTAACAGCAGCTAGGAAGTGCGCCTCCAAGGTGGTATGAATAAGTGAACGCTGGTGCACAGAATGCAGCTGATGATAAAGTTCGCCCTTGCTCCGCCTGTCCCCAGCCCTATCGCGATGGTCGCCGGTCTGCCAGTGCAGGTCCGAGTCTGCAAATGCACAGTCCCAGAGCACAAGAGGAAGCGCGTCTGCCATCTGATATTCCGGTTTCCGGTCGACGATGGGCAAGGGTGGGTCCGTAGGGGAAAGTGGACGTTCTGATCCGTCGACGTTCATGAGCGCGGGCACGATCGAGGGTGGCTCGAGTCCGGTGCCAACGAGGAACAGAACCGCCATGATATGGCGCACTTGGTGATAGAGAAATGCCGACCCAACGAGATCGAGGACGTACACGGCGTTTTCGTCGCTCCCCGAAACAGGGCGGATATCGGCACTGAGGATACGCCGCCGAAAATCGGTGATTTGTTTTGCGGGATCAAGTTTGGAGAGATTGCGAAAGTCGTGGTCGCCGACGAGGGAGGCGGCAGCGCCCTGCATAAGCGGGATGTCGAGGTCGTGTGGTATGAAAAAGTATTTGTAGTGCCGGTGTTTGCAGTTGAACCGAGCGGAGAAGTCGGGGGATACGGGGGACCAGGCGAGCACGCGAATGGTTGGCGGGAGTACGCGATTGAGGATTGAGACATAATGGAGCTCCTCTTTGCGTAGTGGTAGGGCAGACGAGTTCGAGGGAGGTTCATTAATGAGGTCAAACGACGGCAAGTTCTCGTCTGGCTTTTTACCGGGCGTGTCTGGCTCTACGATTGGTGGATCAGGTTGGTCCGACAGTGGCACGTTGGATTCTGACTCTGGTTCTGCGCTGTAGAGAGCACTTCTCACCCAGAGCGAGACAACCTGCCCAGCAGCGCTCACTCCCACGTCCGTCCTCCCACACCTCTCCCACCCACATCCGTCCAAGCCAGCCTCCGCGTCCACCAAGCGGGCCTTTGCGAATGCATGAAAAAGGACTTCCTCGACGGTGGGCAAGGGGGTAGGATCGATCTGATACGCCAGACCATTATACTCCCACCCCGAATAACAAAACTTGATCGCGATCTTGCGAACAGGGTGGTCTTTGAAGTGGAACGGACGTCCACCAGTACCAGAAGGGACGCCGCGCATTGGATGCTTGCGGTGGGGACCTGCTTTGACGCGTAGTTCGAGGTCGGAGAGGCGCGCGATGAGATCCTCCTTTGACCAGGTTTCGTAGTTGGGGGACATGACCGGTATGTGGGCCTTTGATGGCAGGTAGTGATATCGAAAAGAATATCTTCCGAACCGCATTACCTGGAAGTGACTCAGAAGTCCAACCACTCGAATCTTGACCAGTGCACACGGATTCCGGAAAGTAAAGGACTGTTCTTAACGGCGCAAGCTGGCACAACGCATGCAGAGTACGGGTAGTATTAGGGTACAGTTGGAACCTGGTACTACCATTCGAACTTTAACTGATGACTCATACGCTAGCGAAACATAGTAGTGCCTCAAGGTCAGCCCCTGGTCACACGCATGGAATAGGGTTTATGAGAATGTGGTACAAATACTTTGAATGTTTGAAGGGTCACTGCCTGCATTACCGGGGATGAGGAATCCTTGATCGCACTGTCACCTCACCTGCATTTTCTCAACTTTATTGTCTCGGTTAAGAGGCCATGAATGGCTGGAACCTGAAGAAGGGCTTATTGGCTGTAAGTCCCACAATTTCCGATATGCCTCCCGATTCACATTGGGCCTGGATCACCACCCGATCCTTACAGTGGCCTATCTGGCCTGCAGCCTCTTTCGCGAGGTACGCACTAGGCGGGGGGGCGGCGGGCCTATGGGCAGGGTCAATCTGACATGTCAGATCATTACATCACCCTGATTCCCCGAACGACAGAAATTCACCACGGATACGCCAACGAGGCGTTCTTCGAAAATGCTTGAATTCCTTTGGTGCGTACCTTGGAGCAGTACTATATACTATATCGGAACCCATTGGATTTAAACAGAGTCATAGGCGCTTAGAAAATATCACAGATGACACCCGCTCCTGTTATACTTAGCTCTTGACTGAAACAAGCTCCGGTGCTGTGCTGCTGTGGCGGCCAATCGAATTCCCTCCCTAGGTGTATAATCATTTGGGTCCATTCATATATGTGCCGAGTAACGAAGTTTCATTTCGCCGTTACGCTCAAGCAAAATACTAATATTTAATTGGTTTAGACATCGAACTGTCGATACCGTATAGGTGTCCCTAGCGAAGGCCCCTGCTTCTTTGTTTTCAATGCGGGACTGTCCAAGCTTCCCGTGAACGGCAAGGGGATCCGAGCCACCCTCACGTAATTCGGTAAGCATACATAAGTGCAACCCCATCGCATTCCGCCCAGGGACTTCCCCATATTCGGTACAGGTAATCCGTGTCTGCTATGGGCGCAGCCCTCCAATCATGGGGTCCTGGGTTGATAGGTACGTTGGAGTCACGGCGCTAATCATGAGCTCGAGGATGAATCCTTCTTGCAGGTTTGATGGTTGCAATTGCGTATGTCGTTCTACCGCTCTCAGTCGGTTTGTACACATGATCGACTTCATACCAGCTTGTATGGGGTTTCAATAGGTCAATGCATATTCTATACAAAGGCGTTTCCGCACGACTTGATCCAACTGAAGTCACTGGTGAGTGTTTTCGGGTACTCGCCCGTTCTGGCGTTCCTGATTCAGATTATATCCATCCGCAGGTATACATCGTTTTGTATGTCTGCACGCACTTCCAGATTCCGCCAATGTGACTAACGTCCAAGCAGCTTTCTCGACAACGCTCAGTCACTAACGGTGATACGTGCTTACTATCACATTTTGATCGATTGTCGATGGAATGACTCGCCGGGGTGCGCGGTGTATCTGCCTCAGTGAGTTACTGAGTGGGCCAGACTGTCATTCAAAACTCAGTGTAATGTTACGGATTCCGCTAGATCATTGGTTGTACGTGGTCGTATATCTACTTCGAGATTCTACTTGTTAACGGCATGAATGACTGCAGCTTAGCACATGTCTTATAGTGAGTAGCGCATGACCCTAATGCTTCCTGACTGATTCTATTCAAGTACTGGGTCACGTTCATGGTCCAAAGGTAGACCTATCTGTTGTCCGAATTGAACCGGCTCGTGATACTCTGACAGCTTTTACGCTCATCGAGTTTGGATAAGTGAGCAGTCACAATGTTCCTGTTTACAACTGCCAACTTTTTCTCTGCAGTCAGCAATCGCAATCGTATCATTACATTCGCAGTGGTACGGTCCATGGCACGATACTAGTGCTGATGTTAGCTGAATTTGAAGAGACAGTGTGTGTTTGCCTGTGCTCAACTAGGTAAGCAATCTGATCTAATCTTTGATCTACTTGACTCAATCACAGCATAACTAGTGTTCGGACTCCGTTCGTCTCTTTCGTCTCTTTCGATCAACTGCTGGCAGCTTGGCACTGATAGATATGTGTCCCAGTGGGTGTTGCACGGCTGTAGGTAGTTCAGTGGTTTACTTGCAGGCCATCACTGATCGTTTCGCAGGATCCAGTCTCCGACATACCAAGTTGTACTGACCAATAAGGTACAAGGCGACACAATTCCGGGTGCCAAGCTCACAGACTGGATGTAGTTTTCGCCCTTGTCTGCAATGGCCAGCGCTCTCTGTGATGCCATCATCACAACTTCTATCTACTACTATTTTCGGCTAGCCAGGACAGTCACAGATCGGTATTCCATTCCCCTTTATTGCCAGTAGGACCACAACCGACTCATGATAGGCGAAGTAACTACATCAAGAAACTGAATTTCATTTTCGTGCAGATGGGGCTTCTTTCCTTGTAAGTTTCTCCAGACATTGAGTTGTTGCCAATGCAACATTCCTTTTCTGTAGCATCAATGCATTGGCTGTGGCGGTCACAGTAAGTGTGTTGCTAGAGGAAATGTCAGATTGATATTGATTTGGCTCTCCAAGTATTGCATCGAGGATGAGAGCCTCTCTCAGTTGCTAATTGCGGCCCCAGGTGTCATACTCTCCAAGAGTGGGTTTTCGATCGTCCCACACGATCTACGTACCTACCAGACTGACACATTCATACACAGCCTATGTGAATTCCATGTTCGGCGTGTGAGTAAAATCCGACCTATGCGTTGACCACCTTGACTCGAATCCTTAGGCTGAACGCGCGCAAAACAATCCGGGAAGAGCGGGAGGCCCAAGCTCAACGTGACATAGAGTCATTAACAATTCCCACCATTCGATGATATTGGTCAGAAGTCACTGGTACCGATTTGTGCTCTGGGCTTTGGAGAGGCCTACCCGCGACAACACTACAGCCACCAAATACGGATGTCACATTTTATGCCGTTCAGTCGAGCCCTCCAAAAGGTTCATTCGCAGGGAGTTCGAGCTGCCAATGGTATTCATTTGAAATACATCTTCACAATCTTTTGTTTACACGACCTTGTCAACCCGAGACAGTACATTCATTCATGAGACATTTTCCCTACATCGGACCCGAGAACCGATGGTATGTTGCTGGAAACAACGGTTCTCTGACAATTCTGTTATATTTCCATTCGATTGCAACGCGAGATTGGGATGGTGCGAGAGGATTCTATGGTACAACCTATTTAAACATTATTTTCGATCAGACAAGACAATGTGTATACGATGCACTTGCCAGAGTCGTTCGTTCCCAAGCGAAATTCGCTAGTGAAGAGCAAGTTACCTGTGGGCGACACTCTTGGATGCTCCTTTCTTGCAAAGCGTTCCATACTGAGTATTATGCGACACCCCTAGATATCATATCACGGAACGAACACTTTGAAAACCGAGCGTAGTCATACCGAGATGCTGATCAAAGCTGTAGACCAACTGGATTGCAGGGAGGTCAGATGTTAGTAAAATATTATGACTTCAAACTGTAGCCACGAACAAAATAATGGCGACTCCTCGCTCGTCCTGCAAGCCACACGTGATTGCCACTGTCACGAGCATAACTGCATCGTTTGGTCAGTCCGCAGCAGGCTGGCCCCCGACAGTCAACCCACAAATGATGGTGATATATACTGTGCTGTTGTCGCGAACCACGAGGGATACAAGTGGTGTCCTACCCCAGCCGTCTCTGACAGCGGAAAAGTACTTGATCCATGTCAGGCCGATAAGCATGCAATGAACGGCAAATGCCAATATACTGAGGAGGTCCTCTTATCAATAAGAGTCCGGAACGAACGACAAAGCTTTGATTCACCTTTGATACCCGTGATCTGCACTCCCTTGTACCAGAAGGCAGGTTCCGTGAAAGCGTACAACACGACGCAAACATAGCATTCTTGCAGATCCTGCGGTCTCCGCTAGGATTGAAATCAACAATAAGAAGGCCACCCTCCTAGATCGATTATAGAGAGCGAATACTACGGACATTGTCAGACCGAATATCCTCAGCATTATGATTATATTTAACTTGCCGCGAGATGCCAGAATGAGCTCCAGCAGGGTTGCGAGAGTCTGCGGAAGAACGAGGGCATAGATGGCCCACATATTACAGAGGATGTGAGGGTTACTGCCATCTGTCAAATACTCGATGAAGAAGTTGTGTGCTCTAAACCAGAATTAATGGCTTTTCCAGGCCATACCACCGATAAATGGCGTGTCAATGACGACAATGTACTCACACATGTGCGAGTATCACAACATAACGAAGAAACAAGTATGTCCACTTGAAGGGGTTTTTGTTCCGCATACTGCAAGAGAGGAAGCATGATCATCTTCAGCAAACCTGGCATACCAATGGCAAGTAGACCCGCTACGCACACCCAAATGTACTGAACCTCATCCTCCAGCGTCACAAAACAGTTCCAAACCAGAATAGTCAGTGATGCGACTGGTGATTCAAGTTGGATCAGCGCCACCACTATGCTAAACGTGATGCCTCCCAACACATACTGCTATGGTAGCACACGTCGCGAGCGGCGACTGCATAGTACGCAGGAGGTAGTAGTACTATTGCAGGGTTGGTATCGCCTGAGGACATGCAAGAGAAGACTGTACGGTGGTGACAAGCCTCTGACGTGGCTGTCCGACAGACATATCGGAGCTAATCAGTCCAGCATCATCGGTCTTGGTATGTACGCTCATCGAGATACCCGTACAACTGCAGTCCCAGGGTCGGTCTCGCTTGGCTCCCACGTCAGATTTCAACAAAACCCACACACTGGCATTCAAGGGCATTCAAGTCAATGGATCGTGGTTTACACGTTGACAAACTCGCACTCAGGCTCCGACGGAACAAGTTCTGAAGTTGTAACTTGTACTAGTGATGGCTGTCGTGGCAATTCGGACTCCGTGATGGCACGTGGCTAATTTTCACACTTGATCCCTACCGAAATCACCTTGAATCACCTCGTTCGACGAGTCTCTAAGAACTGAACCTTGATAGAGGGCCTAATCACCTGCCAGATTCAAACTTCTGAAATGTCATCCCTAATCGCTTCGGGTGCCAGAACCGCAAAGCACGTGAATTTGCAGAGAATCTTACACCAATGTTTATGCCGGCCCGCCCACCCAAAGGACCAGAGATATATAGACGCTTGAACGGTCCAACTGGAACTGTTCCTTAAAGACTAGACCTTCGTAGCACAACTAGTTCAATCGTTTGATCGTCGATATGACGTAGGCATCCTCTAAGTTATCCATAAGCTGCTACTGTCTCAAACAGACTCGTATGGAGTCACAGCGCCCTCTGATCTCCCTTGAATATTGGTCCCTGTCCTCCTTACGGCAACCAACCCTCCGAGGGTAGGTAGCCAAATCAAGACGCAGGACATACTGGTTTCGTGAATCATGACTTGGTGCCATACTAAGCAAGACAAGTCTCAGCGTGTCAGTGGATCCGATCAATACGAAGCGCCCATCAGGGAAAAAGTTAAAAGTCTTACTTAGATCCTGTAGCCGTGATCCACAGGCATACGGTTCTATGAATTCAAAAACATATGTTCCATATATACCTGGGACTATGACCCTATAAAGTAATACACGACGACCTCCGTTCTCCAAGAGTCATGACGCTAGTTTCCGCTCGATCTTAGCGCCAGCCGCGGCAGGACATCGGAGTCGTGCTGGCGGCTTCCTGAAGTACAATCTGCTGAAATACTCATCAGGAAAATGAAGCTGGGAGATGAGATGAATTAGACTGCCTACCAGAATTGAGTGTTTGGAGGCTAAATTCGCTGGTGAAGAGTGCCTGGCCCGAACGCGACTCCATAGTCCGCGCTAAGCGCTCCATGCTTAATATCATATGACATCCCTAGATGCAACGTCATCCGTGTCATGAGTGAAAACGTTGAAAGAACTAACGATACATACCGAGATGCTGATCAGAGACGTAGACCAACTAAGCCGGGTGAAAGAAAATAGGCTAAATATTAGCTACACGCAGGGACACCAAAAATGATCACAGACAATATGGCGACTACTCCCCGCTCTTCCTGCACGCCAAATAGAACTGCCACTGACAGGATCAGGACTAGTTAAACCGGTCAGCATTTAGCGGTTTCCTCGACGAGTACCAGGGATCCCGACTTACAAGCAATTGTAACAAACACCACACTTCCGTCACGAACCACTAGTGATACGAGCGGGGTCCTCCCCCAACCCGCCCTGCGAGCAAAAAAATATCTAGTCCATGTCAGGCTAATAAGCGCCAAATGGACGATTAGGCCCATCATGCTAGGCAAAGCCATTGTTTAACAAATTCTCATCAAATGAGGGAACCTCAGATACTCGCCTTTGGTACCCAGTATGATGAGTCAACTGTATCAGTAGGCACATTCCGTGAAAGGGGTAGATCTGCCGTAACCACAACCCTCTTATTGTCCCTACAATCTCCACCAAGATCAGGATCAGTAACAGCAAAGCTACCCTCCTGGATCGGTTGTACAAAGCAAATACTGGGGCCATGTCAGTCCAAACAGGTCTCTCCAATACACTTAACTTACCACGGGACGCCAAAGTAAGCTCTAGCAGGGTCGCAAGAACTTGTGACCAAGCTGGAACATAAACAAGCCATATGGCGCAGAGCTTCGGGGGATTGTTGCCATTTATCAAGTGTTTGATCAAAAAGTTGTGCGCCCTAATCTGATATCAATGGTCTGTAAGGGACATGTTGTAGTTCACTTACACATGCGCGACTATCACAAGATAGCGCAGAAAAAGATATATCCACTTGAACAGATTCTTGTTTCGCATACTAGAATGGCACTAAGAATCCAACCTCGGAGACGACTAGACCTGTCACCCACAACCAAATGTATTGAACTTCGTCATCCAATGTCACAAAATAGTGCCAGACCAGGAGCGTTAGGGACGCGACTGGCATTCGGACAAGTGTCTGAGAGAGAATCAGACGTATATCACAGTTAAAACATACCGCTATGGTAGCACACATCACGAACGGCAGCTGCATATGCGGGAGGTATTGCGTGGTCGACGAGACTCGACGACATCCTAGCTGGCGATCGTAAGCTCTAGAACAACTGCTCAACGCTCAACGTTCCACCTGGCACACGATGCTTATATCAATGCCACAGCGGCCTTGCGACCCCGCTAGTCCTTACCTGTGATGGCCCCCCAGTGTGTACCATCACTCCCACGTTCTCTGACGACAGTTTTACAAGCATCTGTATATAGCCTTAGGGATGCTCTCGTAAAGGCCATACATTGAACCTACTTTTTTCAGATTGAATAGGTACTACACGGAAGCGCGGACTTCACCGAGGTTAATGCCTCCCACCAGGGTTGGAGACTGATATCGAGGAAGCCGTCAAGGTTGAACTGATGTCCTGTTAATCGTGGAAACTTACGTCAATATGTACTTGCGGTGGCGTCATAGAAGTCGCTGATGATGGAAATTTTTTTTCCATCTACTAAAGGGTCATCTGTACTTCCATGACCAGGGCTGTTTACCATTCAATCCTTACATCAAAGGCTGTGAGGCATTCAAATGATGACCTTGTGCTTCAAGCAAAGGCCCTCTGATTGCGCGAAAACAATCCCCCTCGGGAAGTCGATTCTCCCGGGGCGCAGTTTGTTGACATGTGTTGAAAGCAAGTTAGTAGTAAACAAAAACCCTTTGTCACGCAAGTTGGATCTAATCTGAAACCGACTCAGTAGCCCTCGTTCAACGAATAGCACGGATCTATTGAACTCTTGTGTCGATATCTTGGATGCCCACATCCGATCACTTTGAAGGCGCTAAACCACCTAGTCCACGTAAGTCTACGAACTGGAACGTGCATAGTACTCCCAACCTCACGCACCTTGGTGCCTATCGCAGCGAGGTTGAAGAGCACTGGTTTACCTGAAGACACAGAAGCTCAGGCGGTCGAACCAGAACCATTTCTCAGCGGACACCCTATCTTACCGGAAGACATGGGTATGTGAGTTTCTGTTACACAACTGATCGGACTGCTCAACTTTACCCTCAGATTTCACTGATCTGACCCAGGAACAACTCTATGAAATGAACCAAGTAGCTATACTCTCCACTCAAATCAGCTTCACCCGTGACTTCCCTTTCCAGAGGCTCCTCGAGGAAAGCATGGACTCGAAGCGTCCTTTGGTCTCTCTACCTGAAGCTACTTCTGCTTTGCGAGATGAATACCTTAATTCACCAGATTTCTTGGCTCAAATTGACACTCTGGTCAATCAAGGGTACAAGATTGTAATTCGTGCCAAAGGTTACTTTCCGTCGTGTGCGACGCAAGCAGACACTAATTGTACACTTCTTTAGGTGATGGGGATTGCTTCTATCGAGGTGACTCTGCTCAATCTGTTTCGATCCCATTCGTGATGCATTTCAGTTCTTTAGCGTTGGCATTTGCATACCTGGATCGCCTTATGAAGTCCCCGGGGCGTAACAATCGGTTACTTGCAACCACGAACATGCTCGCAATAGCTGGTTTCGACGACTGTGTCTACGGACAACCTTATGAGATCCTTCACAGCTTGATTCAACCTATCAGCACGAACTCAGAGGAAAGACTCTGGCGCAGTTTCACGGATCCAGCAAGTACGCTAGCAGTCGACATGTTGTGTCTGCCTGTCTTACCTTGTTCTCCCAGCATCGAACTACATTGTGATGTACATGCGCTTATTGACTTCCGCCCAGATGCGCATTGACGAGCAATTTTCCGACTTTCTCTTCGACCCTGAGTCACAAATGCAGACTTCCGTCGATGATTTCTGCAGGCGGTTCGTGGAGCCCCTTGGAAAAGAGGCAGGTGGGTACACACGTGTTGTTATGCGATGGATTACTGCATCTCGAGAATAAGATCACGTTCAAGTGGCTGCCCTTGCCCAAGCTTTGAACGTTCACGTCAAGGTGGCGTATCTGGATGGACATGCCGCTGACGGGCAGGTCAACTTTGTCGATTTTTCAGAAGGGAAAGGTGACACCAAGCCACTGGTTCTACTATACCGGTAAGCAGTAGTTGTGCCTGTTCTGATTATTGTTCTTGATAATTCATTGCCCAGACCTGGTCATTATGATATCTTACAGAAGAGCGCTTAGAAAAAGGATTCTTGCAGGGCACTACAAATATGCTTACGACGTATTCCATGTGAGATATGCATACCTGGAGGTCACTGGGAGATCGCATCGATCGATAATGTATTACTTGTGTCATTATTAACCGACGAGCAGGGCAAAAATCTTACAACTCTCATTCTCCCACGAATGCGTTCCCTCGATATTCCACCGTCGCAAGGTGTGCTTCATCACTTTATCGCTTGTCGTCTCTGGTAGCTCGTTCAAGTCTATGCCACTCCTGACGAACCATACCTACTCGGGCATGTTCTACGCCACATTCGCATAAGCACCCACAAAGCCACAGACAAACACACCTACCTGCGGATTCGTCTTGTCTAGGATGACTTGTCGAACCTCTTTCTTGGACATTACCTTTTCTGGCTCGAGAACCACTCAGGTGTCAACGACTCTGCAGCCGCTTCTTTGATCGACGGGTGCGCCGTCAACAAGTCTTCTATCTGAGCGGGGAACAAGTTCTGATAGGAAGTCAGTCGCGAGCCCTGTGTCATCCACAGAAGAGAGTTCACCTCTCCGCCATGAATGATGTCCTAGCTACGACGTTATTCATCCAGCACGACGGGCTCATACAGACGAACTTTGATTTAACCAACAACTGCAACGAACTCAGATCAGTGTCCGCATGCATATGGGTGACGAGGGGGTTGTCGACGACTAGGGCCATTTGAAGAGTACGTCTGCGACACGGATCCACTGAACGGACGCGCCATCGGGATCTGGTCGCATGACATCCGTCTCCATCTCATTCTCCAAATACTTACCAAACTGGATCAAAACATGAAAAACCGAGCACACCCTTTCTAGAGTAGATTACCTGTGACGCAAGCCTCCCCCAGCGTTCCGACAGGAATGATCTCTCCTTCCCTGTATACTGTTTTTGTTTTTGGACTATACCTTGCCTGCCGTTTTTACCCGTTCGGAAATTGGGTCCACAGATGTGGACTAGAAGGAGACTGGACTGCGGAACCAGATCAATGGATCATCAAGTGTTTATGGGAATCCCTACTTCGTCTCCGCAGTGTTATGCCCATCGTGAGTCAGCGAGGTACAGCGGAGGTTATAGCACATGCTCATGCCAGCAAGATCGACCAGATTCAGCTTGTCGATCAGCTGACGCACCATATCGATGGGTATTGGGCATTCGGCAGCAATGCTGTCCCTATTTTGGCGGTTGGCCCCTGGCAGGTTGCGGCGTCGACTCGCCGCACTTGGATCCACTTGATTTCCCGCATCCCGTCGGCGTTGTACTTCCGCCAACACCCTCCAAAAATGAGTGGGTATACCGTATAGCGATGTATCGTTTCTGTTTGGCAGTGGTTTTTGGGTCAAACTTGAATGACCCCGAGGGATATAGGCACCGTGCGGCCACGCGACCAAATTTCCTGCCACAAGACATGTGGAGCATAATTAAGTCAGGTTATACGATCTGGGAAAGTGTATACTTATCGAAACCATGGAAAAGGGGTGGAACGTTGCCATGTCACCGCAATGTCGTACTCGGAGTCGTTGGTGACACACTGACGGCGGCGGAGTCTCATTCCCCCTCATACACTGAGCGCTTTCGCCACTACTCAGAGAATCAAAATGTTGAGGCGAGTCAGCTAGCACACTTTGATCCGGTAACGCGAACCCAGAGTTCCTTCAGGAACACACACGGAGGGGATACGCATCGTTTCACTGCGTAAAGCGGGGTTGTCACTCCCACCTCGACGGGGGAACGGCCTCTGAGTCGCACTACTAATTTATTGCAAGTCGACTTGACGGCATCGCCCGCCGAATGCTCTTCTGCATGGTACGCACACATGCATCGCTGCTCCGTGCCATCCTCCCTCCACATGAGCATCTCCTGCCACTCCGTCGCACCGAATCTCCTCTTTCAATGAACCTTACAATTTGTCCATGACAATTGATGGGATGACTCAGTTGAACGGGCAGTATACCTCTCCCGGGGCGTGAGTGCGCCGGAATTCACAGAAAGGGCCACGGAGGACTGTTACCTTCATCACGCACCTTTGAGAGAGTGTGCCAATGGTAGATAGGCCCTTGAATAAGAGTTTGGATTCGAGACTTGGAAACTTCAAGAATATTGCTTCAAGAACATAACATGTCACGGTAGTGTGCTAATTACGAAACATTCTTGGATCCGTATTATAAGGTCTATCTTGTGGAAAATATGTGCCCGCCAATTCTGCGAGTACGGGGTTGACAAACTCAATACATTGGATATTGTAACGCATAACAAGAGCAACAAAAACTTTACGGACCAGAGTCGTTCGGATGACCTTGAGTCTTACAGCAGGCCTCCCGCATACAGCATTTACACCTAACCCAAAGAATGACGCCGGGCGTATTCATCGAGTTTCCCCAGTATTTCTTCTCGCTCCTCGATAGATTTCCTAGCACTGAAGGACGATCAATGATCCACCAGGCACGACACAGACGGAACCTGAGACTCACAAAGACTGGGCGAATATGGGCACGTGTGACGGGTCCTTGATGTATCCCAATTCGATTAAGGCCCTTTGACGAGACGCGAGCCTGAAGACGGCGGCACGTCATGGACAGTACATCAAAGCCATAGAAAACCGACTCACTGTTCCATCGGCGTGGGTGGCGCCTTGTGATGTTTGCGTTTTGGGGGCCATTCCATTTCCTGCGATTTGTTCTTTTTATCCGGCTCTGACTCCCTGGGCTTGCTCGCGACGGCCTTGCGTCGTTTATGCTCCTGAAATAAGTTGAGTATTTTAGGACGAACGTTGCTACTAATCGGTACCTTGAGTGCATTGCGCGATCGTTCCTCCTCAATCCGACTGGGAAGTAATACATCATCATTGCGATGGCTATACTTCACGCCGATGGTGCCCAACGTCTTTTGTATATCATTCTCCTCGGGAACCTCAGGGGGGTCTAACGTACGCCTGTGTCAATCTTGCAGATGGATAAATGGCCATCTACTTACCGTCATCAAAGAGCAGGGCAGTCAATCCCCGTAGGTCCGCCTATAAGAACGCCAATTTCAGGGGATAAACCAGTGACGACATTAGATTTACCTCTTCCTTGTTCCCTTTTGGGTCTGCCTCCCGTATCCAGTCTTCTTTGGCCCCTGACCTTCGTCGCGATTTACCTCCGAGATGTGCCAAAGCCCAGTCGAGTTCGGTGATAGATGCTTTCTCGATCTGCTCTAAAGTCCAGCTGTATAGTGCTCCCAATCTCTCGAGCTTACCGCAAGTTTCGTTGCGAGGGTGTCTTCGTGAAGCTTAAATATGTTCTTCGCACCGAAAAGTTCTCCTTGTCTACTGGTATCTCCTTGTACCCCCGAGAAATACCTCGGGACGCATTCAGTTACACTGGAACATCGACTTCCCAGACAGACCTCACCTTGTTTGGACACTGGCTTGGTAGCCGATGGCCATTTGCTGTTGCTTGTACAACTGCCGGGCATAGATTAATTCTTCAATCGAACCCGCTCCTAAAAGTCGATAAACATGAACATCACGGGTCTGGCCAAAACGGTAGGCCCTGTCCATAGCTTGTAGGTCGTGGGCGGGATCTAACGAAATTCCAATGATCAACGAGGGGCAGTACCAAGCGAAGTACATTGTCCCTACTCCAATTGGGGTCTGTATAGAGTTATTCTTGTCAAGTAGTGGGCTAGTCACCGCCCAGTGGTACTCACCGAAGACAACGACTTTGTTGGCACCAGTCAGATTAAGACCGGCCCCCCCTGCCAGGGTGGAGATTAAGAATATGAAAATATCTGGATCCTCATGAAATTTATCGATCATCGGCATTCCTATGGAAGAGACGGAACTGAGTTCTTTCGAAATCAAGAAAACATTTGTCTCTTACTGTCAGGTTGGCTTATGGATCCATCCAGTCTCAAGAAACCATAGCCTGAAGATGCCACGAGTAAACATCAATTCAATTTATGAGGAGTTATCTGATCGCACCGCGATTCTTGAGATGAAAGTCTAACATCTCGATCAATCTGACCGATTTCGTGAATACGAGAACCTTATTTGATCGGTCCTTTCTCCAGTCCTGGAGAAGTGCATCAAGAACCTGTGGATCAACTTGTTAATAACGTATTTTTATCCATGGACTTGATGACACACAGCCCATTTGCCGCAAAACGACGGTTGCATCACAGCTGTCCCGAATTTTGGGATAGATTCCCCTGCAAAAGCAAACTCGGCGAGCTCACGATTCCGGATAGTCTGTGGGGTAATGAGAATGTGAAACACAATCAGGTTCGTACCTTTTCACCTGCTCTTGACTATCCGTGGAGGCTTGAACTTATCAGTTATGTCACTCTACAATATACGAGGCATTACCTGGAAGGATCAACGCCAAGTGATTTGAGATCTTGATCAAAATCGACGTGAATTTCAAGACGTCTCCCTTCCCAAACGGATAACAGCAATCTTTACGCCTTGAAGAACGTCAGTGACCGTTGGCGAGAGTTCCCTGAAATAGATCAACTTTTTCCTTGAACCGCAATCACAGGACTCCTCCTTCCGAATGATATTTTGGACAGAGGAAATTGCAAGGATCCTCTTGTATACTTTGATTTGCTGTGGAGTCAGAGGACAGAAGACGACTTCATCAATCTTCCTTGGTAGCTGTGCAGATTACGTATGTCACAGAGTTCAGGAACGAAACACGATTGCCTGCCTGATCCTTGATGATATCCTTGGTCCTGGAAGACTTGTAGAAAGAACTTGGCGAAATTACAGTAGGCTGCTTACCTTCGTTTGAAAAAGTTCGGGAGTAACTTGTCCCTGACAATCTTTGCGACAGTCTACAGAGAGTCAGCTACGTTCTTCAAAGGATGTAGGATGTCGCAAGCACCAAAGCTTTGATCCTCTCTTCTTCCGTTGCACTCGCTGATTGACCCACAGTCAGCGGCTTCACGACAAATCCCTTCCACTGGTTTAATGACCCGAGTTGCTCTGGATTTGTCCAGTCAAGAATTGTCCACAACTCATTATAAGAATTCTGGATCGCTGTTCCTGTCAAGCCGAAACGTCGCATGCACGCAAATTGGTGGTAGGCCTTGGTTATCTTGGACCGAGGGTTTTTGACACGATGGGCCTCGTCGACCATGATAACTGACCAAGGTAGCTCATCGAGCAACGAGATATCCTTCCGCGCAAGGTCGAATGAAGTGATCACTTGATGGTAATGATGGGCCTCAATACAGAGAAAAACTGGAGACTGCACTTACCTACGTCTAGACGTCCCATTTTGAAATCTGTCAACACCTCTTCTCGGTGCGTCGGAGAGCCAGTGTAAGAACCGACTTCAAAATAGCCCCACTGAAAACCTTCTACTTGACCGGAGTTGCTCTCGCGGAAACAGAGTGCACTTACCTTCTCAAACTCGCGCTCCCAGTTGGCGACCACCGTGGAAGGTGCAATGATTAAGCAAGTCGGCCACACGGCATTCGCGGGAGGAAGTGTTCTGTGCTTTTTCCACGCTACGCCGTCTTGGAGCTTTGAAGTGCAATTTCGTCTACGGTCCATGTCTCTTCGATCTCCGTGCTTCCCCATGATAGCAGAGAGGAATGATATAACCTGGATAGTCTTTCCTGCATATGATGTCGTGATTAGGATTATTGTGTGCCATATACGACAGTCTGCTTACCCTATAATGCAGGCGGTGTGAAGAAAACCTCAGAGCTAGGAGTAGAAGCAAGGAATTTGACATACAAGACCCATATCATCGCCAAGGACCCCGCCTCGTCCTGTATTATATAAGTCCCAAAGAAACCGAACACCCTCACGTTGGTATTCTCTTAAATAAGTATTGATTGCAGCCGGTGCCATGATGCCTTTTTCGCGGTCGAGGACAAAAGGACCGAGATATTTTTGACCTTCGCGGAGCGGGAAGTCTGGTCTAGGATTGAACGCCTGTAGAAGACGGATTTAATGCAAGGAAAGCGACATGATAGAAAGCCGGGTGTACAGACGGGATTAGCAATCATGTCCCCTTCGTCTTCAGATTCTGTCTCGGAATCTGATGGGACAAGAGGGAATGCTTGAGCTGGAAAAAAAAATCAGTTTATTCAGTAGCGAATGTTTAGGAGTGCATACCAGGAGAGTGCGCTGCCTTCACACGTTCATCCTCCTCTGATTCGGACTCAGTCTCAGAATCATCTACACCGAATTAGCTCGAATGAAGAGGCAAATTTGATAGTTCACCGCATACCGGGCGTCTGCTTGCGTTTCGACGCAGGCATAACCTGACGGAAGGACGGTGACTTGCGCTTCAGCGTCTGCACGGCTTGCTCTAATTCTGATTCTGATTCCGTGACGGAATCATTTAAAACAGGAGCAACACTGTTCTTGATTGGCACCGGCTCTTTTGGAACCGATGTCAGCGTTCTAGAGACATATTCCTCCCTGTCGCTCGAGCTGGCGTCCGATACCTCATCATATACCTCAGCTTCTTCGTCATCCTCAGACGCGGAGTGAAGGTCCAAGTCATCACCTGGACGAGTCAAGGTCATGCATGTCCACAAAAGTCATAGCATAACACCTCCATACCGAAATATTGCAAGAGGGGGTTTGTCTTGGACTCTCTATCGCGGGGCGGCGCCCCCCCTGTGGCATAGATGATGTAGATGTACTATATACGCACTGTGATAAAACCCACTGGCAAGAGGACGAGTCCTACCCGGGACATTGCCTCGTCCCCTCTGATGCTTGCGAGGCGATGACGCGTCTGAGGACTTATGACCGCGGTTGGGCTTCTGCTTCGTTTCGTAAACGAATTCCCCAGTGTTGAATTCCGGATCTGAGTCCGGTTCTACAATATTCTAGTTAACTTCTCGCGAATCGACAGAAATGCGTCAGGTTCGGGTACCTAGGGGTGCTGGGATTGAGGCCAGCATTCCTGCCCGCCAGAATTATGAGTAAATAACGCTAAATAATAAGAAGCGTGCAACTTTGTTGGTATACAGATGTTTTCTCTTTCTTTTTGCCGTGAGACATCGCGTTGTGGAAGAACGAGGTAGAGTCATCGCGGTAAATTAGTCCGCGTCCCGGCAAAGCGCACGTGACAATGTCACATGACCCGCGGTTCTTTTACGTCATAATACAACTTGCCTCGGGTTTCGACGCAATGTAAAATAATGCAACCTAGTTTCTCGAGAGGTGGTCAAACCGGACATTTACGTCACTAAGCATGTACTCGGCGCGCGGGTTGATCGTACAGAATACAATCATTTTCAACGCAGCAAATACGGACAACATGTAGAACAAGGTGCATGAAGGACGTCGATGGTGGGCAAGCACATGAGAGCACAGGAGCATTGAAATGGCAAGTCACAATCGAAGGAAGAGAAAAGGAGAGTTGGTAGGCACGTGTCTCGCAGGGGGCGGAAACTATTATACTGGAAACAGTTGGGGGAAGAGGCAAATCGCAATTAGGTTGCGGCGAGGAAGAGGAAAGGCAGAGTCTTTAATGGGTCACAGAATTTCAGGCGGCTAGTCTTCGTCTTCGTCGGCGGCATCAGCGCCCTCTTCACCGCTGTCTTTAGAGTCTTTGGAGGGCTTCTGCAGAGTGCATGCGTTAACAGGTACGAATCTTGGAGGGTATGAGGAGAGTGAACTCACGCCGGCCATGGATGCCTTCTCTTCTTCAGCTCGTGCCTTGTCCTTGGCAGCCATATCAAGATAAGGCTGAGGGAGAGTTAGTTTATACATAAACAAGTCGAAGCACAACCAGAGCTTACCTTTTTCTCGTCTTCATCGAGTTCCTTCCATTTGGCGCCCAAAAGTTTGCCGACCTCCCCTGTGAATAGGCTCCATATGGATATCACGCGGTAACAGATATCCACGCACCGAACCCAGCATCTGGGTTCTCAGCCTTGATTCTTTCTCTCCAGTCTTGGCTGAAGAACATGTAGGCAGAGAGTGCTCGCTTGGGGCCCCCCTTGGCCTTTGATTTGGTGCCTTTGGCAGTTTTGGCTTCGGATTTCTCAGCAGCCTTGCGCTGTCAACGAGTGTTAGTAACAAGGCACAAAAAGGAGGAATGAGCGATGTCGACGAAAGTAGGATGTAGCATATATGCGGCTATATGTGTGTATGATAGACTAGTTGTGGTGAACGAACCTTGGGTTTAACTTCCTTGGGCATCTAGAAGAGAAAAGACGAATTAGAAAACGATTCAACACGTCGTTGGCACGCGAAAAAGTGTGCAAGTGAAGTGTAGTGTTGTGGAACACGATGCGCGTCGGCGCGTCGGGGACCAAACAAACATGGTACCAACGCAGGAGCACAACGACGACTGGGAGCGACGAAGACAAAAAGGGTTGTTCGGTATCGCGAGGCATCGAGCAAGACGATCCAAGAGTAGATAAAATGAAAAGAACGACAAACCTTCGCTATATGCTACAGTGAGGTGTTGTAGTGAAGTGATTGATTTAGGCGGGTGGACCGCTCAGTGCTATAAGGCAAGGTTGGCTGGGAGCGTTTGGCGGTGGGAGCCTTGCACAAGGAACCTTCCGCATTTTCCAACCGTGGGAATTTAAGCACGGACTCGATGACGTAAGCGCCGTTCAACAAACTGTCAGGCCCGGTCATCTCCGGCGCGTCGACGCGTTGAACTCTGCACGTCCCATACTACTCTCGGCCGGCCTCTTCGGCGACATCTCCGGGCATGACCACTTCTCGCTGGGGGGTCTCCAAAATGTCATTGATATACATATCCTGAATGCCACCACATCACTACATAGATATTATCCCTGTCATCCCAATGCAATTATGGACAGATGTACAGTACACATAGATAGGTGCGCGAAAGCAAGCTGTCTGCCCTTTCAATCACACAAAGACACATCCCGTGTGTAGAGCTCACCTCGCTGATACTAGCCATCGGATTCGAAGTCGACGTCAGGCAAACACAGTTGTCCCAGGCCCAAGTCAGGGAGTCGCGCCATCTTGACAAGTAAACTGAGACCCTGGTCCCCGGTACCCGCGCCCGCGTTATTGAGGAGTCCCCACGTGTAATCGTCTATTTCTTCAGCTACACGACCCCAGGTAGTCTTGATAGCGCTTGGGTGGTTGAAAGACGCCATAATGAAGCAGAGTGGTGAGCCTATGGCGGTAACCATCAGTGCTTGGTCTCATGACTTGGCGATCGCCTACATAGACCGGATATCTCCTGCTCACGAGCAAGATACGGCGATGGAATCTCGGAGAACTTGGGAGTGTCCTGAATGAGGTGGGGGAGAAGATCGCCTAGACTATACAAACGTCGACAAGAAGGACACAGGCGGCCCGTGGCCCGACTCTTGTTATACCACAGGATCTGCATAGTGCATCTATGAACCAATTCGATCCACGACATGGTACGCACCGTAGCATAGTCTTCGGGTAGAACGGTGCATAACATTTGTAGGATCTCTTCTTGTGCAAATTCGGCACAAAGCTCGTCATCCAAGGCGGGGGGCTGAGCAAAGGAGGAAGACAGAAAAGTGCGCGTGTCTCGAACACGAGGCCCACTTCCAGGGTCGTATATGTTGGGAGCAGCAATGAAAATGCCTTCGTCATCATCAGAAGGATCACAAGAGGACTCGTAGGTCAGAGGGTCGTCATAGGTGTCGTTGGGGTCGTGTGGTCGCAGCGGTGGGTCTGGAAGCGTTCTCGGGGCGTGCTGGTGTTGTACGAGCTTCTTGTCCCGCTTGGGATGTTGTTTCTTCTTCCTTTTGCTGTTACATGGGCCAGGCATGATGTCAGGAATGAACATATCACGCGTGACGGGACGCGAGTGTGACATTGAATTTGTGCATGTTTGTGCTGGTGACTTGGTTTCTCGAGTGACTCGAAATTGGCAAGGCTGATTGCAATCTATCCGGTCAAGATTTCGCGTCTGTTGCGCTACACCGCGACTGTCCGCCCTCCTTGGCGTTGTAAAATATCAATATCTGTACTACACACCATGGCTAATACCATAGAACTCGCACAGGTACGTCTCTTGCTTCCATTCTCTCGCCAGAAACTCATTTATGTCCAGACAGGAAAGAGAGATCACCTCAAAGTCTTGGAAAAAAAATACCAAGCGCGATGGCAGGACGAACGTCTTTTCGAGGCCACCGCACCTTCTCAGGATGATCTCCGCGGTCTTTCCCCGGAACAGATCAAGGAGAAATATCCAAAGTGGTCCGGAAACTTTCCCTACCCTTACATGAACGGTTCTTTGCATCTGGGCCATGCCTTCACCATTTCAAAAGTCGAATTTGCTGCCGGATACCAACGTATGCTCGGAAAGCGTGTCTTGTTCCCTCACGGCATGCACGCGACTGGGATGCCAATCAAGGTACGTCTATATCGCAACTCATCAGTATGTGGCCCGCTCAGTCCTCTTGTCCCATCAGGCAGCATCCGACAAAATTGTCCGTGAGACGGAACTGTTTGGTGAAAACTTTGAGCGTTTCGATCCTGATGCGGAAGACGAGACTCCCAAGGTCAACGGCCCTGTTCCAACTGCACAAGTCGGGAAAGCAACCAAGGGAAAATTGGCTTCCAAAGCTACGGGTTTGACCTACCAATTCCAAATCATGGAATCCATAGGCGTGCCCCGTGAAGAGGTCAAAAAGTTTGCTGATCCGTATTATTGGCTATCCTACTTTCCCCCGATCTGCAAGGTACGTCTTTACGTTCCAAGTTGCTTCCTACTTGTCGCCTTATCCGACTACAGGATGATAACAATGCTATGGGTAACCGGATAGATTGGCGTCGTTCTTTCCTAACTACTGATATCAACCCTTACTATGACTCCTTCGTTCGATGGCAAATGGTCAAGTTACACGAACTAGGAAAGATCAAGTTCGGCGAACGATATACCATCTACAGTCCCAAAGACGGTCAACCATGCATGGACCACGATCGCTCTGATGGAGAAGGCGTCGGTCCACAGGAGTACGTCGCCATCAAAATGAAAGTGGTCGAGTGGAGCCCAGCAGCCAAGGCAGCCGTCGAAGGTAAAGTAGGGGGAAGAACAGTATACTTGGTTCCTGCGACTTTGCGCCCGGAGACAATGTACGCACGCTTACATTCCTGGATTTCTTTCTTCGTTTACGCTATTTTAGGTATGGTCAAACGAACTGCTTTGTCGGCCCATCCCTAAAGTATGGTGTGTTCGCTATCAACGACAAGGATGCCTTCCTTGTGTCGTCCCGCGCAGCACGCAATATGGCTTTTCAAGGGCTCTCCCCATCGCGCGGTGAGGTTGTGCAGTTGGTGGAAATCGACGGTGCAAGCATCGTTGGGACAAAAGTCAAGGCCCCCCTTGGTGTTATTCCCGAAGTATATGTGCTACCGATGGAGAGCGTCAAAGCGACGAAGGTATAAGCGTTCATCTGTCTTACGTGTTTTGGCACTTAAGCTATATATTTAACAGGGAACTGGCGTCGTCACTTCCGTGCCCTCCGATTCGCCAGACGATTACGCGACAACGGAAGAACTGCGTAAAAAGGCCGAATACTACAAAGTAGATCCCAAATGGCTAAATTTCGCGCCGGTGCCCGTCATCAAGACCGCCAAATACGGGGACCTTACAGCTGTCGAGGTTTGTAAAGAACTGAAGATACAGTCACCCAAAGATGCCAAAGCACTCGCAGATGCAAAGGAGATCGCGTACAAAGAGGGTTTCTACGGTGGTACTATGATCATCGGTGATTTTAAAGGAGAATCGGTTCAGGAAGCCAAACCGAAGGTTCGCACCCAGCTGATAGAGAGCGGATTGGCTGTCGCTTACGCGGAGCCCGAGAACTTGGTCATATCACGTAGTGCAGATGAGTGTGTCGTTGCGTTGATGGATCAGTGGTATCTGGATTATGGCGAACCCACTTGGAGAGCTCAGACTGAGAAGTGTGTTTTCATCTTGTCTCCCGTGGCTGACCGTTGACTATCTGCTTTGCCCCTCTTCAGGCACTTGGCAAGGATGAACACTTGGACGGTGGAGACCCGTAATTTGTTCGAGTCAACGTTGGCTTGGCTGAGCCAGTGGGCGTGCGCGCGCACGTATGGCTTGGGATCGAAAATGCCGTGGGATCCCCAATTTATGGTTGAAAGTTTGAGTGACTCGACGATCTACATGGCTTACTACACGATTGCTCATCTGCTTCAAGGTCAGCTTCACATCACCTTGATTGTTTCTGTAGATCTTAACTACTCAATTGACACAGGCGGCGACATCACCGGGCACACCATCGGCCCCCTGGGCGTGACACCTGAACAGATGACCGACGAAGCATGGGAATATATCTTCTGCGATGGACCCTGGCCCACTCCAGATCCCTTCCCGAAGGAGAAAGCCGACACGATGAAGCACGAGTTCAATTACTGGTACCCCTTCGACATGCGTTCATCCGGCAAGGACCTGGTGCAAAACCACCTGACCTTCGCGCTTTATAATCATGTCGCCATTTTTCCAGAGAACAAATGGCCTCGAGGCATCCGTACCAACGGACATTTGATGATCAATGGACAAAAGATGTCGAAGAGTAAGGGAAATTCCCTGACCCTACGTGAGGGTATTGAGAAATTCGGTGTGGATGCCATGCGTTTGACTTTGGCCGACGCTGGTGATGGCGTCGAGGACGCCAACTTTGACGAAAAGACGGCAAATGCAAATATTTTACGTCTGCACACGTTGCTTGGGTGGTGCGACGTATGTATTCGGCTTTTGACTGACGCCCGCAATTCACTAACGAGGATGCCTAGGACATGTTGAAGGACGAGTCCAAGCTGAGGACGGGTCCCAAAAACTACCACGATCGCGTGTTTGAGGAAGAGATCATCGACCACGTCAATATCACCCAACACCATTATGACGCGTACGTCCACCCTTTTCTCCGACCACGTCCCCCAATCTCATCCTTCGCTAGCACCTCCTTCAAGGACGCACTCAAGTATGGTTTCTATGAATTCCAGAACATCCGTGATTGGTACCGCGAAGTCACCACCGACGTCGGCATGCACGTCGATCTCGTCAAATACTGGATTCGCACCTCAGCCCTGCTCATGGCCCCCTTTGCCCCACACTCTGCCGAACACATCTGGTCCGCCTTCCTGCAAGAACCCCAATCGATTCAGCTGGCACGTTGGCCGGACCCCGGACGGATTGCCGACCGCACGCTGATCGAAGCGGGCGCCTACATGCGTGGTACACTCAAGATGATCCGTGATGCAGAGACGACGCTGCTCAAAAAGCTCCAAAAAGGCAAGAAGGGCAAGTCGGACGCCCCATCGTTCGACCCCAAGTCACCCAAGAGCGTGCGGGTGTACGTCGCGACGCGCTTCCCTGAATGGCAGGAGAGCTGCGTGGGTGCGGTTAGAGAGGCGTATGCGGAGGCAGAGGACAGGGTGAACGACGTCCGCGTGCGGACGATCTTGACAGAGAACGGACTGATCAAGGATAAGCGCACGATGCCGTTCGTGCAGGCGTTCAAGGTGCGTGTGGTCGACGTGTTCGGCTGTCCTAACTAAGTGGTGTGCAGAAACGCATGCAGGACATCGGGGCCAAGGCAGCCTTTAACCGAACTTTGTCCTTCTCCGAATCGCAAGTCCTCGCCGAGTTTTTACCGTACCTGAAACGATCGCTGAACTTGGTCGATGCGGAAGTGTTCTTGGTCGACGAGGCGCTGCAAAGAGATGAACCAGGCTTCACACCGGTGATCATAGAGACTTCGGAACCTGGCAGTCCCGCATTCGAATACCGTAACGTATAGAACATAGCATAGAGCTGGCCCTACTCATGTACTTTGCCACGGATATCCAGCAACAAGATATATTTCACGTACGAGGTAGCCTCAGTATTTCCAGATACAAATACGCATAAAGTTATAAACATTCACAACCGTCAAGTTCATCTTTCAGCTAGTCATCGTCCTCGGGGAGTTCAAACCCTGCGGCATGCAATAACGTGGCGAACTGGAGGTAACACCTCAATATGAGTGCCACCCTTAGTCGAGGACGAAAGCCTTACCTGGACTCTAGAGATGTATCGGACCTGTTTGAAATCGTATCCTGGTCTGTCGCTCACGTCACCTGGTACAAGCATCAGAGATCCACGTTCGCAGTGATCGCTAGACAAGCTACACACCGCTGTTGTGATACATGGGATCCGCAACTAGGAGCAAAGGTCTTAGTATCAGCACTGGTTTACACGATTCAATATTGACGACTTACTCGGTCCAGCGCGCTCGAACACCTGGGCCGCGGCATAGCCTTGCTCGTGGAAAGACTGAAAACACGTTGTTATCGTCCCATGTATACACCGGGACATTATCATGAGGAACATACCTGGTGGTCACTGCAGCACGCGGACGTGTACCCGACGGTCAGCTCAGGGCTATATATAGCCGCTGTCTTTGCGACTAGCTCGATGACCTCGGGTGTGCCGACGCTGTACGTCGAGGCGTCAGTCACGCCGTACGAAGAGGATGAACGGATCAAGGACGACGAACCGCGATGGCAGCCCGAGCTGAGGAGGTTCGAGCGGGGCGTGGTACGCGAGCATGTCCGCCTGTACCATGAGCGTCACGTTGGTGTCGTGTGCGCGCAACTCTCCTGCATGAATTCAATCCATAGAGCATCTGCGAACAGAGGGTGAAGTACGTACGGGCGTATGCTTTCGAGCCGAGCAACCCCTGCTCTTCGCCGGCAAATGCGACAAGCTCGACGTTGGAGTGAAACTTGAGACCGAGTTGATTGATTCTGCGCGCGATCGCCAGCAGAGAGATGACGCCGGAACCGTCGTCGTTGCCGCCCGGTGCCTACAACACCGCCGCGTCAACAAGATAGCACAAAGCGCAATGCGTACACGCACACGGGGGGAGCCAAACGACCCACGTGAGTCATAGTGACCAGAAATCAATACCATCGATTGGGAGTCTACCGTGCCGGCGTATTTACTTTGACCACCGGCATCGTGCGTCAACGTTTGCGGGCGGGAGAGTGGAGAAAACACCTTACCAGACAACGTTGGGTGCAAAGCCCTCTAAGAATGGCTTGAGCTGGCACGACGCCCCGGTGTACTCGAATTGTTTCTTGAGCCACGCAGCGGCGACAAGGGCGCCATCGGAAAACGAATGGCGTGACTCGATGCCAGAGGTACCGTCTTCGTTGGTGAGATAACGAATGTCCTTGCGCATGCTGTCGATGGAGAGACCGTTGACGATGCTGGCGACGACGGGGTTGAAACGCAGCGACGCAAGGAGCTTGCGGACGTGCTCGACGGCATCGTCTGGGACGGGTAGATATGCGATGGGTGTGGGTGGGATTGGAGAGGCTCTCCAGTACCGCGGGAGGACGGCCGAGAATGCGTGGGCGGCAGCGGTGTCTGGGATGGAGACGAGGGCGGATCCAAGGGCAGGGTTATAGTGGAGGAGGGAGATGGCAGACGAGCGTTCTGGTGGAGCGAGCAAGACGGTCTGATAGTCGGCCGCTGGTGGAACGACGGCGTCGTCAGTGCGGAGCCATTGAAAGAAGTCCTCGACCTGATCGTCGTACGCGGACGTTCTGAGAGCGTCGTCGATGGCAGATTCCTGGATCCAGACGAGTTGTTCGTCGCCAGCTGGCAGTGGGACGACCACCTGCGCGCTATTCTGTGTCACACAGGCCGCGTCGGTGGGCTTGAAGACGGCCTGTTCGCCAAAGATGCCGTAGAAGCTGCTTGCGAGGCACGGCGGAACGGGCTGCGCGACGACGTCGACGTAGGGAACGGCGATGAGAACAGTCATCGTCCAACGATGAACTCGTATTACGTTGTTATCTACTGCTACCGACCCGATATTACTTTTTTCCCGACTGGTCGGTGGACTCGATCCACTTCTTTGGAACCCCCTTCGACAGTAGAAATTCGGTCACTGCCTTGATCTGTTTCCCTTGCACCAGGACTTCTAGTCCAGAGGACTTTCCGGGCGTTGGGGACACTACCGAGACACGCGTCATCGCGGGCAAAAAAGGACGGACGCCAATCACGTACCGGACGTTGCACACGCACACAACTTTCTGAGATCGTCCGCCATCTCCTCCCCCTCGAGGAAAAATGGCTCAAACCCCGTTATCAATGTGCTCGCCTTTCTGCCCTGTCTGATCTTGACCACAACTGATATCGGTTTCAACTGTCCCTTCCTATAGAGAGCGCTAGCTTGATGGGAACCGCACATGGCAGGAAACGCGACCTACTTGAGTACTGGGTCTTTTCCTTCTACTTGTATCGCATACCAGCTTTGCATCTTCTCTGATAGTCTCTGAACGATTTCTTCTCGCTTCAGGAATTCGACACGGTCGGGAGCCTCGCCTTTTGTGCATACCGCCGAGAGTAGCACTTCGTTCGCCCCAACGTTGACGTACGACCGATCGCGCAGGTTCGTGAGTTGGCGTATTTCGACATAATTTCCCACTGCCGACTTCAGATCCAGATAACTATACAGCGCCGAGGAGCTGCGCCAAATGTCACCGAGCGAGACATCAGCATGACTTTTTAAACTGGGATCGGAGAGTACTCACTCGAATCCCCCCTCCGTGAAAAATGTCGTGGATCCACTGGCAGCATACGGCTTCCACAGCTCTTTCACTTCCATTTCTCGTATCTTGGTTCTCTCTTCTTCCTCTCGTTTTTCTTTCTTCTCTTCCTTGATTTGTATGTCCCGGAGTGACGTGTATGGTTGATGGGAAACGACATCAGGATGTGTGGCAGATACACTCATCACCAATGGTTCTGGTTTGATGTCTTTCAAGGACAAAATCCGCTGCTTATCGAAGGACTTGAAGAGCGCGAGGAGGGACTTGTAATTGGAGTGTTTAATGTCAATCTGCGGGTAGGAAGATAATGTTTCGTTTGATGGTTGTGCACCCGACAAGGACTTCCGAGGGAACGCAGGCCGGGAGGGCAAGATGTATGACGAGTAGAAGGTACTCGCTGGTATAGGAAATGATGCGGATGTAAGGGAGGCGAGCACGGTCTTGATGGCTTGGAGCATGGCAACGCGCAAGAAGTCGGAGACCTCTGGTGGGGTTTCAATTGCGGGCATCCATTCGAGCAGTTGGGTCTCACCTTCTTTGGAGAACGCCAGCTCGTTCGGAATAGGAGTTTGAGCAGAAGGTGCCGGTAATTCGGCCGGTGGCACCACATTGGATGTGTCGCCACCATTCGTCCTGTTCGGATTGATGACAGCATCATCGGACACGAACCCTTGTCCTTCACGAGCACCGTCCAGTTCAGGTTTCGGCGCTTCTCCGCCTCCCTCGTCTTTCTTCACCTCTATTTCATCCGGAGGTTCTGCCCTGTCGCCCATGTCGAATAGGTGGTCTTTCCAAGTGTGCAATATGTGAACGGCCTTTCCCTTTGCACCTGCCTTCAGCGTGTCTAGATCCACTGCCAGTCGCCCGACTGCGAGTGGAGGTCCACACGATGAAGGAGATCCAGCTGGACGCTGGACAATGCTTACGAGCTGCTGCGGTGACATGTTCGGGGTAGATACCTGAACGACTGTAGGAGTGGCGCGATGACGACCGGTAGCGTAAGTAGCGTTGGATTGAAACAAAGCCGAGGAAACATGTGCTCACCACCCGGGATCATAAGGTCAGCGCCCCCTACGAGGACAGGTATGACTGCTGCAGGGGTGGAGACCGATGGGAGTAGATCGTATTTCTTCCATAAAGTGTAGACTAAGATGCACATGAGAGACGAAAAGAGCCCTCAGGGACGAGTGGCACCTGTGGGGATAAGATCATCTACGTCCTTTCCGATGGTGAACCAGAGCGGGTCTCCCTCGGACGACAGATACACGACCTAGGACAGGATGAGCGGCCACGTGCTTATCGAGCGTGAGGTGCTCACGCAGGGATCGTCATTGTAGGTTGTAACTTTTTGGGACATGAGTCCATCCGGTACGAGGAGGTCACCGATTTCAGGAGGCGTGCCATACGCTTGTACGACACGCTGCTTCAGCTTGCGCCGGACGGTACTACGAAGGGGTGCTACGGACCGTTTAGGTGGTGTTACAGAAGCAATCAGGACATACCTGAGGTTTTAGCATTCGACAGTGGTTTTTTGAACATGGTCGAAAGTCGCCAACAAACCAACTGTGCCGAAAAGGCAAGGGTCCTAGTGTGACTTCGAGCTAAAAGCTTTTTGCTACTAGACTATCATGCCCCGCGCGACATCAAACCGTTTCTCGAGGACACACCCTTCCTCTATAACATCCAGTTCCTCAAAAAAGTACGACGATGGCGAGGGGAATTCATCGGGTGTCCGAAATCCAATCTTCAACACGGAGCGATTTGGCCAACATATTCTGAAGAACCCCCAGATCGCCCAAACGTATGCACTTATTCATACTATGACCATGACTTGATCACACTCGTTGTCCACCAGGATCGTGGACAAGGTGCGCTGCTGGTCTGCGTCAGTGCGTCTCATGCTGATGGTAGGCCCTCCAGGCAAACCTTCGTCCCACAGACAAAGTCCTGGAGGTCGGTCCTGGTACCGGCAATTTGACCGTTCGAATTCTTGAAAAAGCAAAACATGTCACTGCTATAGAGATGGATCCTCGAATGGCAGCGGAAGTTACGAAGCGCGTCCAGGGAAAGTGCGTATTGGCTTCTGTTTCTCTTCCCATCCAACTACACAATGCCACCCCAGACCCGAACAACGGAAACTCGACATCATCATTGGCGATTTCGTCAAAGCCGACCTGCCTTATTTCGACGTCTGCATCTCCAACACGCCTTATCAAATCTCGTCGCCCCTTGTCTTCCGCTTGCTCTCTCACCGCCCCGTATGCCGTGTCGCCATCCTGATGTTCCAGCGCGAATTCGCCCTTCGACTTGTTGCTCAACCCGGGACCGAACTGTGGTCACGACTGTCCTCCAATGTCCAACTCTACGCCAAGGTCGACCTGCTCATGCATGTCGGGAAGAACAACTTCCGACCAGCGCCGTTAGTAGAATCGTCCGTGGTGCGCATCGTGCCGCTAGATCCGCCACCGCCAGTCAAGTTTGAAGAGTTTGATGGCCTCGGTCGGATCGTGTTCTCACGGAGAAACAAGACGGTGCACGCGACGTTCATGGCCAAGGGGGTCATGGAAATGCTGGAGAAGAATTGGCGGACGTGGTGCTCGCTGCAGAACAAGGTGACCACTGTCAAAATGCTTACTATGATTGATCGTCTCACCCGTGTCAGACGATTAACGATAGTGTTAGTATGAAATCTAGAGTGGAAGAGGTCCTGAACTCGGCGGGGTACTCGGAACGGAGGGGAGCAAAGATGTCAGTCGATGACCTTTTAAAGTGGGTGGTTTTTCTGTCGCAAAACTTGAGGCATTTCCTCACGCATTGATAGCCTTTTATCGGCTTTTCATGATGAAGGCATACATTTTGCATGATCGTAATATTATCTTACACCCCAAGCGGATGAAACTAGTGATCTCAGCCAAAAACGTTTTATTGCGAAAGCTCAGTGCAGTACCGCCACCTGCTTACCCAAGGGTAACGTTCACCGCAAGGCTTTCAGATAAGCCAGACACAACATTGACTGATATTATCGTGCGAAGTGAGCCAGCCCTACCTGCCGCATTTCCTTGTGACGAAGCGAAAATAACTCTTTGCCTCGACCAGAGAAACCTAATCTATGCTGCTCGCGCAGCAGTACCCGGCATCGGTTTTCACCACGGATATGACGTTCAACAGCCACAATGTCGACCACCAAGTGGCAATATTCCGCCACAGCTTTGTCCCTAAAATTGCTAATGGGCGCTCTACCGTAATCGGTGGCTGAAGAAACACATGGTGCGGGATGCCTGAATGCATCCAAGGCCAGACACCACCGCCTCGAGCGCTCGACGTCACTTGTACTGACAGTGTGGACCGCACTAACTAGAAAGGGATGTCTGGGGAGCAGCAGCGGGAAGTTCCTGCATGGATGTTGAACTGATTACACTTGACCCCTAGCGCGTTCATTACTTTCATTTCTCCCCTAAACATGTGCCACCACCGTGTTACTATCACTCATCCTGATTTTTCTCAGATTTCGATTCGACCGCATTGGCCGACGCTCGGAGGTATCTCGGAGGTAGCGTTGACACAGGTTCGTTTCTGATCCATCCACCAACGGCACATACAAATTCAGGACGATATCATGGTGATTATACGCACATAAGTCTCATACGCGAGTCATGCTTGATAAGCGGCAGAAGCGATCAATTGCAATTGACTCACCAAAGGGAAAGATCACCTTTCTCCCGCACGATAGTTATTCTCATTACATTAATGTATTAATGATTGTAGTGGTTCTCATGTTGAACTTAAAGCTTGAAGCGTGGACTTTATCACGTACGGCCAAATACTACTTATCGCTAGGAGTACTAGTTACCGACAACAATTACTATTACCGTGCGAATAATGCCACCGCCATGTTGATGGATACTACCAAGCAGTGTCTGTTTCCGCGAACCCGCTGCTTCATAGAGCGGCGTAGGCCTGCGTGGATGCCGCCTACCTTATCGCTTCCGGATGTCCTTAGATGACTAGGCCCCTTATAAATCGTGGGTTCATTCGAATCCCGCAAGGTCACCCCAGTCGTTGTCTGTCCATGGCCGTAACAGCTGCCTTCATCCATTCTCTGTACGTTGGGATCAATGTACAGAATATTCTATATGGTGGGTTCCTTGATACAGGTCTAGAATTAACGTAAACTTATGGATCGGTCCTCAGGCATCGAGCTGGTTCTCTACTTCATGACCCTGCAAGTCTTGCTGGGAGACAAGGGAGCACATAGGAAATTTAATTTATCCTATGCACTCTTCAGCACTATGATGGCGTTCTTGGTCACGACCTGGGTAACTGCACAAGTGACTTTTGGCAAAAAGATGTGGATAGAACACTCCGACTATCCGGGAGGCGCGGCCGCGTACTGGGATGCTAACATTGACGTTTGGTATATGGATCTGGCAGCGGTAGCGGTCATCGTCCTACAGCTCATGACGGACGGCCTCATGGTAAGACGTATTCCTGGATGCTAGATCATATGCTCATTATTGGTTCCAGATTCACCGCTGTCGGATCATATGGAATAGCTATCGTGTTGTCCTAGTACCCATTGTCTTGTGGTTTGCTACTCTCAGTCAGTACCGCCTCCATGCCTACCCGCCTGACTTGTTCATTTCACCTTTTATTTAGTTTTGGGAATCTTGGTTGCGTGGCTTAGTAGTGCACCCGGGAGCGACTTCTACAGTGGTATTACCGCTCACTTCAGTCTCGCGTATTGGTCCGTGTCTGTGTTCCTGCACACGACCTTGACGTGTATGATATGCTATCGCGTCATACGGTACGGCAGGGCAATGCGGGAATGCCTCGGGCAGGAACACGCATCTATCTATTTCGCCGTTGCCACGACCGTCGTCGAATCTGTACTTCCATATACGCTCTCTGGTATCGCCTTCATAGTGGCATTAGGGACGAACAGCTCATCGTCGACAGCACTGATCCGCGTATATTTCCTGATGATGGTGCGTCCATTCACTTCGTGTTCCCACCTGCCGATTGGTTCTGGAGAGCTCAACGCACTGTAGTGCATTTCGCCGCAAATGTTGATCCTCCAGGTGGTGTCGGGGAATGCGTGGCGCAGTGACACATTCACTCTACCGCGCTCGACGATCAGGTTCGGTCGTGGCGACTCGGACATGTACGGGTCAGGGTGGTCCGACAGCAGCGCGACGGAAATTCCCACGCGAGTGTCATGCCTTCAGGAGGGGCACGGGGACGTGAAAATAGCGCAAGTGTAGTTGCTCCGATGGACGAGCGGTGTGGGATCGCATTCCAAGGTCTGGTCCGTGGGTTCCTCTAAATTAGGGGTGACTCAGTCGTGACACGGACGCTTGAAGTCGCACTAGAGTTACATGGCTCTTACGTGCTATTTACGACCTAGTACTTGCCGCGAACCGTTCGCGACAACGGCCAGATCAATAACCTGTATCGACCTGAATACTGGATGAAACAGGAGCTAGGATTTAATATTCAATTTCGAATTTGGCCTTGCCTTGACCACGTTTATGAATCGATGCGCCCCACGGTGTAATGTGGCTGCCGAGCAAAGAAACCTCGTGTCAAACGGACCGTCGGAATGTTTGTCAATGTTCATTATGTAAAATGGATCCGATCAGGAGAGAACCTTGACGGACAACTCCAAGTCCGGATGGAGTGTAATGCTTGGTTCAGGAAAGCTCTGGATCATACGCAGCTTGTACGATACGCTACATCTACTTGCAGCAGTCAGAGCCATAAAAGATGGACGTGAATCGTACAGTCGATGCTTGTAGCTACGCTAGCTTACCCGGGCCGGGTAATCAGCATATACAGGATACTGAGTGAAGGTGTGTGTGGAGTACTACATGTTTTGTCGGGTAAAGCATTGTCTTCGGGCTGTTCGAAAAGCATGGCTAATCACAAGTCGTCGTGCGACAGATACAGGTCGCGACTCGCCTGATGCCACGCGGCTCATAAATTGTTGTCAAAATCCCTGTGCAGAGAAGTGCGACAGGGAGCCTACATGCTGTGCGAGTCACAGACGCGCACCACCAAGTTCCCTAGTTCTCGAATCTCGATCGATCCCACGAACAAGAGTGCCTCAATTCAGCCTAGCGGTGTTCATCACAACTTCATCCTGGCTGAAACGCCCATCGGCCAGGGTTGGTTAAGCGCGGGCTCCTGCTGAGAGGGGAAAGCGCCAAGTGGACCATCAGGGGATCGCTCCACTTGCGCAAAAGGCATTCCAACCAGAATACCCACTGGATTCCAACGATACCCCTGTCCAAGAGAAGCAGCTCTCAGGTTTCGCACTGGCGACCCGGACATATTTACCTTCTTTGCCAGTTGCTGCAAATTTCTGTTCTGAACTCTAATTGGGGATCGGGAGAAACCTGGGTAGCCCGGCGGAATTACATAGATTGCCTGTTCTGATAGACATGTCACGTGTTGACCGTCCCTCATGATCAAGCCCACTAAAAACGTGCAGTGATTAGTTCGTCGCGTTGCCCTCGTCGGACATAGTAGTGCCTCTGACTTGTAGCTGGGCGCTGGAGAAGTTGGCCGGCGTGCAACGAGGCTTCCCAGATGTGCCCGGAATCACCAAGCTCAACGAGTTCTTGTTTTCAGGCTCTTGTCCACTCAACATCCACCACTGTCACCTGACAGTGTTGTTATTTGGATTACCGGCTGCTCCATAAGTTCCACTTGTTCATTGTCTCCTCATGTTGTTTTCGGAGCCGGCTGCCGTCGGCCCCACATCATGCACCACCCGACTCCACGACGGCCCACGATTCCTTCTGCCACTGCGGGTGATGCCAAGCTGCTTGCGTTGAGTTGGAGGTGTGCAGGCTGGCGCACCGCTTTCAAGCATGGCTGCCAGTGCGAGCAAAAATTTATCCAGAACACACGCTGCGAACGCGCTTTGAGCGATCGCGTTTCGTGGCAACCGCATGAGCTTTCCTTGGTTAACGTGATTGGTGAGGAGAACTTGTTTTTGATACAACGTTTCCCCGTCCTTTACCTTTTTTTAGTTCGCTTGGGCGTGCTGAAACCTCTCCAAATGATCGAGCCTCGTTTACCTCTTTGACCGGCCATATTTATCACATGCCAGGTATTTCAATGCTCACCATAACGGTGTCGGCAGATATCCACACTAGTACTGATTGGTCAGTGTTTCCCCAGCCAACAGCTAGGTAGACAAAGAGGACAATTATAACCCATGTGCCCTCGAGTCGCATGGGACCCTCGAGTCCGCTTACATCGTACTGCATCCCGTGTTTGATGGTGCACTCACGTTTGTCCGGGGGACAGCGCGTGTGCGCGTCTTTTCGGAAGGCTAAGATCTCCGTCTGAACTGCTTCTCGTTCGTTATGGCATTTAATGGTTCGCAAGTAGCCCTTCGAGTCGTGCGTCTTTCTTTCCTTTATCCCTCCCTACTGACTGAGTGATGCGCTTGACGTCAATGGTTGTTTGGTTCACCACCATTGGCACAGTAGCTTGCCAACAGATATATGACATTGTATGTGCCAAGGACACCGTCGTCACTCGGGCGCTCACTCACTTCCAAATCTCTTCCCTTGCCAAGTGGCAAACAACATGGGACAGGCAGAAGCTTTTCACTCATTTCCGCCCCAATTCAGTTCCAATGAACTTTGTAACGCCCGGACCTATCGGCAGTGCAGATATTGTCATTAATGACTCGGCCATTTACCAGACCATCTATGGCTTCGGTGCTTCGTTAAGTGGGTGGTCCCGTTTCACCCATGGCAACTATTGACGTTAACTGTCGAAAACAGCCGACTCGTCTGCGTCCCTTTTGAACTCTCTCAAGGTAAAGGGAACGACATTCCACGTGCCGAACAAACGACTGAACCGAATATATTTCTAGTCCCAGAACCCGTCAAGCTACTGGCGACTGTTGGATTATCTTTTCAACAGTAAGCATCCGTCATGGCCTCGTGCTCGGGACCTGCTTACCTCTCCGATGGTAAAGCCACGGATGGCCGCAACTCCGCTGGCTTCTCGTATATCCGTGTTCCCCTTGGAGCCACGGATTTCTCCGCGAATGGTATGGAGATATTCTTGCACCGTAAGCACGTTGCTGACACGCACTTGCGACAGCGTATAGCTACGACGATACCAGTGGAGATGTCGACCTCAACAACTTCAACATCAATGCCTCGCCTAGCTACGTGTTTTCCACTCTCAGAGACATCTTATCGATCAATCAATGGTTGCGGGTCCACGTTGTCCCCTGGTCTCCCGTGAGTATCTCTCCCCAATCAGACGGCACGGCGTCTAACCGAGATTAGCCTGGGTGGATGAAGAACGGAACCATGGACGGCGGTTCTCTGAACACAGCGTACATCTCCGTTAGCGAGTATCTCGGACAGATTCACCTGATGGTGTCACTAACTTCATGATACAGTGGCGGATTACCTCTTGCAGAGTCTTCAAGGTTTCTCAGACCAAGGAATACCTGTCTATGCTATTGGAATTCAGGTAAGTCGTCCCTAGTTACAGAAATGGGAGGTGTTACTGATTTACCTCTTGCAGAACGAGCCAAAAAACAGCAATCCGACATACCCCTCATGCGGCATGCCAGTGTCTGTGCAGGCTCAAATAGGGAAAACGCTTCGCCGCGCAATGAACTCGAATGGGTTCTCGAACACCAAGATTGTTGGTTATGAACACAACTGGGATGATGCAGCGAATTACCCTGTCCAACTCGTTCGTGATAAAAAAGTGGGATTGGAATTCATCCTGATTTTTTTTTTCCAGATGCAAGCAGCAGGGGACGCCTTTGACGGGGTCTCTTTCCATTGTTACGCAGGCACAGTCAGCGAGCAAGCATCGTTCACTTCGCAGTATCCCAACAAGGTACGATTGAAATCAAAATCCTATGCGTACCATCTTGAAACTCCCATCAGGAAGTGTTCCTCACGGAGTGTTCAGGGACAATTGGTTCTGATTGGTGGAGTGATATCAAGGTATAGTTGTCCAAAGTGTCCAACGGATTCATACAAACTGACCCACATACAAGTGGTATATGAGTAACCTGTAGGTCTCGTGATGATAAGATTTTCTCGCTGATAGAACGAAAATGTCATTCAGCTTTATCGGGAGCATTAACTACGGGTCGTCGACAGGGCTCATGTGGAATTTGGCGCTCGATGGTAGCGGCGGTCCCGAGCTCCCTGGATCCAATAGCTGTACTGGCGGGTGCCGAGGCGTCGTCCAAATCAACAATGATGGAACATGGAGCGTCAACCAAGAATTCTACGCCATGGCGCAGGCTTCCAAAGCCATCCTGCCACGTGATAGGAATGGACCGTGGGGCCAGCGAATAGGGGTGAGCGTTGGAGGCAGTCTCAACTGGGCTCTCACCGTCGGCGCCTATGTCACGCGCCGCGTGTCCTCCGCCGACTGGAATAGATACAGCATCGTCGTCTTGAACTGGTGCGTTCTGTCCTGCATCCTGGGCTGTGTGGCTGAGCCGCTCGTTGGCAGGGACGACGGTGCGACCACGTGGAATCCGCAACCTGTTACGGCAACAATCAACTTCAGGGGGAAGCAGGTGAGCCTGATGATAGCGAATGTCGATCCGAGCTAGTGCTGATTCAGAGACGTTCAGGCGACGTACACGTTCCCTGTTGGTGTCACCACACTGTGGTGGTATGCAACACCATGAGACAGTGGCTGGGTCGATTGTACTAATGTCTCATTCGGTGTATGTTATCTTTATCTCCTGGAAACGCGGATGCGGATGTCTACTAAGAGGTGATGGATCGAATCTTAACTGTAATTATCCTTTGGTTTGAGTTTCCATGTATGTAATACGTTATTTGCGAAGGGGAAGGTTCGATAACGGGTTTCGTTTGGGCTACATCCTTTGCTGCTTCCGTGTCCATGCCATATTAGGGTAACGCTTCGTTTTCAGGCTCTTGGACCTACCACAGGATGCTCAGGCTAGATCAGCATTTTCGTGCTGTGGTCAGCTGTCGCAAGAAGGTTGCTCGGTCTATTCCTCTTTCGTTCCACTGATCTTAAGGTGGCCGAACTTCGAGTTGAATCTTTTCCTGAACCAGACGTCATTGTTGAATCAGCAGTTCGTTTGTATTCTCATAGCCCAGTACACGGGGGTGTACCATGACCTCGGGCTAGCTCTGCGTCTTTCCCGGTGCGTTGGATCCGGTGCTGTATAAAACGAAGTCTCTCCTTTCGTCCGCCCACTCATCCGCGATCACAGACCAAATATCACGACGAATCGAGACTACACCTGAAGCGCTGGAACGACTTCCGTGCTCACACTGGCTTATTGTCTTGGACCGTGCACCAACTCTGAATAGCCCGATATTCAAACACTAGTATTTCCGGGATGAACTCATGTAATCAATCACCGAAATTACAACGAAAGAGAGCACAATTACCGCGGTGGTACAACGTAGGGCGGTTCATCGACGTCTGGCGGAAAACAAGCAATGTTTGAACTCTTACTACGTTACCAAGTCGCCAACTGCCAACGAGTCGGAAGTTCAGAGTGGGCAATGCCATGCCTATCCCAGGACACACAACTTACAACGCCATTGGAGCTGTTTTTTGAGGGTCCGCCTGTCCCGATCTCCAAAAGGGTTCAAAGATAGAGAGGATAGTTGGCCGCCGGCGTTTAAAACCGAGGTCTCAAAATTGGAGTCGGCCGACATGATTACTCGAGCCTATCCCCCAGCGAAGTAGCGACCATGCGAACCAGCCTATGTTGGGACTATATCGATCACACACACTATTTTGAGAGGGTGTAGGCACGCTGCATAATACGTCCGGAAGTGTCACCCAAGCTGACAATCCCTTCCCAGGGGAATTGTCGTCCTGCAAAGAAGTCGGTCCCAAAGTAGTTTGACTCAGTTTTTTTTTTAGAACATTCCATGTGTCACGCACGAGGGAAAATGACCCGTGTGACCAAGCCCTTTGTGCCCAGGTCCCGTTGTGTCACTGGTCAAGTTTCGTAGTACGGAAGCAGCAAGAAATGATATATTCTAAATATACATCAAGTCCCCAAGTCCGAAGACTGTTGTGGCTGAATGCCAGTGCAACTTCTCATGAGTTTGTCCATGCCTGCGCATGACAACTCAACAGTAAGAGTGCGTTGCAGGTTTCAACCTTTTGTCGACATTGATGCTCATTAAACCGCCAGGTTCAGCCTTTTGGGGTACTGACTCTATTCGTAGCATTGCGCCCTGGTCCTTCTGTAACTTGGCAGTCAGATGGTATACGCAGATTCAGGATTCGCGGACATATACGTGAACTGACCTGGGTAATATCATACGCGAAAGCCTACGGCCAGACATGATGACTTTATCCATTGCTGCCCCATGGCAGGTGGCATCCCCCTTCAAACACTGCCAAGCGCATACGTAGCCGTGCTCCCGGAAAGCATAAGAGACATGATATAAATCCCTCTCTCCACTTTCAATGGGTAATATTTTATTTTCTGGGGCTATGACTGTAACTTCTGCACATATCAAATCCTTTTATATCGGGATCAATATAGAGAGCGTCTTATATGGTGAGTCTCCTGGTACCCATTACAAGGCATTGCAAGCTGATGCGTTCTCCCATGTAGGTGTTGAGTTAGCTCTCTACTTCAAGACAATACGCATCCTACTACAAAACAGGGGAACACATAAGAAATCCAATTTATTCTATGTATTTTTTAGCACAATGATAGTGTTCTTGATCACGATCTGGGTAACCGCACAGGTTATGTTCGGCGAAAAGATGTGGTTGGTAAATGCTGGCTATCCGGGAGGGGCAGTCACATATTGGAAGGCTAACGTTGCTGTTTGGTATATGGATATGTCGACAATGGCGCATTGTCCTGCAGCTCATGACGGACGCCCTTATGGTAGAACATTCCCGTTACCATGCGTGACAAAATTGTGCTCACCTGAGCGGCTCCAGGTCTACCGTTGCCGGATGATATGGAATAGCTATTGTGCTGTTGTGATACCTGCCATTCTGTGGCTTGCTGCCCTAAGTAAGATTCCCCTTCGCGACCCCTTTCTAACTCGGCGATATCATATCTCTTTTAGCTTTGGGGATCTTGGTCGCATGGCTCACCAGTTTGCCCGGTGGTGATTTCTACAGTGGAGATGCCGCCCAGTTCAGCCTCGCCTATTGGGTCGTCTCGGTATTCTTGAACGTGACCTTGACATGCATGATTTGTTACCGGGTAATGCGACATGACAGGAAAGTCCAGGAATATCTTGGGCAGGAATATGCATCCTTCTATTTCGCAGTCGCCACGACCATCGTCGAATCTGTACTGCCGTGCACGCTCTCCGGGTTGGACAGCCCAACGTCGACAGCCTTCATACCTGTCCATCTTCTTATGATGGTATGTGATCGCCTCGTGTCTCCGATAATTGATTGGTACGGAGGACTGAACACAGTCTATCATAGTGCATTTCGCCACAGATGCTGATATCATCCTCCGAGTGGTATCAGGAAAGGCATGGCGCGACGATACGTTCAGTCGACAGCTATCGACGATCAAATTCAATCACAGCAACACTTTGGAATCACAACTGTCTGTCTGCATCCAGATACCGCCAAACCCATGTCTCCCAGATGGACATGGCAATGAGATTTGACAAATACTCGTAGATAACCCGGTATAGACTACTATTATAAAGTATTGTGATCGACCATTTCAATTTTCAATGGAAAACTACGGGGCTTTCAACACGATTCCAATGCTTGTCACCATTCAGGATGCGCTGCTGCCAGAGGATAAGGCGGCGGGCGAGCCACCCGGGACTCGAGATGATCTCTGTTTGAACAGGAGACTCCTTGAGGGCATCGAAACACAGTCTCGATGTTCCTTGGCACTCATATCCTTGTCTGAATTATGCATAGTTCTAGTTCGCGTCCTAGGTGACTCCTTCGCTTCGTTCTTGATGTGCCACTTATGTCCTATCGTGGAAATTTAGTAGCGGCAGACCATAAAGAGGTATTTACATATATTTACACTCACCCCTATTCCATTTGCGCCGCTCCGGTTACCGTCATTTGCACGATGGAAAACCACTTCCAGGTTTCGCCACATCCTCGGAGTCTGGGCGTTTGTGCGAACTTTCTTATGGTCGATATTTCATGCTTTCACATCGCATCTCTTCCTTGTATATGGGCCCAGGAATTGCGAGGCTGTAAATTTTTGCATGATAAATACCCCAGACACAACAGGTGCGAATGCATGCTACGATGTTAGAATGTGTACCCGCTTAATTGGTTCCAGATCCAGTGCTGCTCGGTTCAAGTTGCATAAAATAACATCTCTGCCCCGTGATCGGTGAGCGTTACGGCTCTCCCTTCCGGTCGTTCCTCTGTCCACATCCAACTCAGGAGTACTCGCCGCTAGTTCGCGAGCAGGGACTGTTCACACAGGTTTTGTCGTTCAATTTGGTCCCGTATATTGGTCCGCCCGGGTGTTCCTGAACGCAATATGTAAGTATGACACGCACAGTAATTGGACACCATCTTGAGCAGGAACTTAATTTTGATGAATTTGGGAATGGGCAATAATACACAAGTAGGGTGACAACACATTTCTAATTATGGTACGTGGTCTCACGATGTCCCCTTCTGGAAAAGTCGAGACCATCCACTATCTTCACATGTCATTCGAGATGCCCAGGCTGATCTTCTGAGGCAGAGGTTTACCTCGGAGGATGAATCACAACCAACAGAACCCAGGTCGTTGTTACACTGGTCTACATGATGGGCCCACCCTCCCTTGGTTCATAAGCAAAAGGGACCTGGAAACGTGGGAGAGCGTTCCTTGCAAGCTATACACGGAACGAGGATGGGAAACCCTTGTCCATTCGGCAGGGATGAGTCTATCATGCTGTAAGAGCTTCGAATTCGCCGAAATTTTTCGTTGCTTCCAAGCATCGTGTCCGCAGAGACTACTCGGGCTACATTTCCTCTCCGACTCTTGATTTGGACTCTCATGTGACGATATCAATCCAGAGAGCTTTCATGCCCTCAGGGAGAGAAAACTGGGTGATGGGTCGGCCCTAGTCCTTGTATATATGTACTTTGTAGGCACCCACAGGCGAGCCCATCAGGCACGTGTCGTACCCCGTGCGGGTTCGGTACATTTGTGTCCGACTTGCACGTGACGACTAACGTAGACTCTCCACAGGCTTCCCTGAATCCTTTGAAGGACATGAGTCACCCTCCGGCTTTTCCCTCCTTCAGCTTCATTACAGGTTACCATCGTGACATCACATTCGACAAGTACCATGCGGTGTACTTGGCTAATTCGTTAAGTTACGAAATCTCGCCCCAGAGAATATCGCTTTGGGCTAGTGATCATCTGGTCCTCTTCTGAACCATGACCACACTATCCTCAGACTCCATTTCTACGAGGCAAGAGTTCCTCCCCTTGTTTTATGTTGGAATCAACATAGAGAACATCTTATATGGTCAGCCTCCCAACGCATCGTTGTGAAGACTTGCTAACCCCCGCACGCAGGCATCGAGTTGTTTCTCTACTTTAAGACCATACGCATCTTGCTGAGAAACAAAAGAGCTGACAAAAGGCCCAAAATATTTTATGTGCTTTTCAGCAGCATGATGTTATTTTCCGTCACGGTCTGGGTATCCACTCAGGCGGTGTTTGGTCAAAAAATGTGGTTGCTGGACTCTGACTTTCCGGGCGGTCCCAGCGCGTACTGGAGGAAATATATCGCGATCTGGTACATAGATTGGGGAACCACGGCGATCGTCATCCTGCAGCTTATGACAGATGGCCTTATGGTAAAATGGAACTAGAATGCAAGCATGTGTGCTCATATGGTTGATTACAGATCTATCGCTGTCGGATGATATGGGGTAGTTATCGTGTCATTATCTTGCCCATCATTTTATGGTTGATTACCTTCAGTGAGCACTATTCTGCATACTCGTAATTAGCCGCTTCATTTCATACGCTTAGTTTTGGGTGTCTTGGTCGACTGGACAACAAGTTCGCCTGGAGGAGACTACTTCACTGGGGTGTCTACCCCACTCAGCCTCTCCTATTGGTCAGTCTCGGTGTTCCTGTCAATGACCTTGACCTGCTTGATATGTTATCGTCTGGTGCGGTACGGCAGGATGGTCCGAGACCGTCTTGGGAGCGAATACGCGTCGTTGTATTTCTCCGTCGTCACGATCATCATCGAATCTGTACTTCCATATACATTCTCCGGAATTGCTGCTTTGGTGTCGTTGGGGGCGCAAAGTCCGACATCGGTGGTGTTCGTATCAGTGTACTTTCTGATGATGGTACGTAGTTCTGCAATGCCTTCCTGCTGGTGGTCCTGATGTATTGGTCGCTGCGAATGGTAGTGTATATCACCCCAGATGCTACTCCTTCGAGTGGCAGCAGGAGAAGCATGGAACAACAATACGTTCAGCAGGACTAGCTCGACACTCGAGTTCAATTCTGGAAGTATGGATATGACTGATCATGAGTCACAGGGGTTCGGCGGTCACGGGGTGAGAGCCCATCCACTGACGTTGTCGGATCTGTGTTACTCAGGCGGACACAGCAAACCAAGAATTCTAGAAGTGTGATTCGCATGGGGCTGTAGATCACGGATGTATGTTCACGGACCACTGATCTGGCACAGGGTTTTTCACGGAAAAAAAATTATATGTGCAAGTATAAATGTACATTGATCAGTCTATTTACATTCGTTTCCGAATCGGATTGCACTCAGCTTATGCCGTGCTCCCCTGCCTTTCGTACAGCTTAACAGCAGGTATTTACCACTATGTTATACTTTCCTTATTGGTTTCTCATCTAGATTAGTACTTACTATTTACTTTCGACCCTTTTTTTTCGGATGGGTGCCGTGATCACATCGGAATGGTCATACAAAGTGCACTGATCCTGGGTTTTTGTTGGTGCGTGGCTGTGGCCGTGGCTGAGGGGCACTACTAGTAGTGGTTCGACAGTCTTCGACTCTTTTGACTTGAAGCTGCAGGCCCCAGGGTCATGGGTGATAAAACGACCAGTACTTGATATTTATCTAAACAAATAATGAAGATCCTGACAAGAAACCTTGACCATTAGAGAGAATTTACAGTCGTTACGTTCGTGTTGATCTTGGCACAGAATATTTTTTCCCCCGCATCCCCGGTTTCACGAACTCGCACTCGCGGGGATTGTGCTTCTGTAGGAGATTGGCGCTCCTTGCAGGTAGTGAGTACGTCATATATTATCTTAACATATACGAGCCTGAGGGTATCTCACGCAAACTTCGTGATCAGATCACTCAGGCTCGGCCACTTAAACTTGTATCAAAGAATTACCGTCATGGTCGATAATCCCTCAACTGTGTGAATCCGGTTATAAATACTCTGCCCAAAGGACGGTGCGGGGAATTTTCTCGATCCTAATCTCCCTTTTACGCAATGACCGTGGCATTGTTTGACTCCACGTCTGGTGGGCACAGTGAATCCATCTTCCTAAACTCATTCTACGTTGGGATCAACATAGAGAACGTCCTGTATGGTGAGTCCTTGTCACACATCATGAAGTAGTACAGACTCGGGAAATGATGTCAAGGCATTGAATTACTGCTTTACTTCAAGACCATACACCATTTGCTGAGGAACAGAGGCGCTCATAAGAAATCTAATATATTTTACGCTTTCTTCAGCAGTATGATGCTATTCTCGGTCACGGTCTGGGTAGCCGCACAAGCGGCATTCGGCCAGAAAATGTGGCTTCCCGACTCAGAGTTTCCAAGGGATCCCTACGCGTACTGGAATGCGAACATATCAGTTTGGTATATGGAATGGGCGAGGGTGCAGATTATCGTCCTGCAACTCATGACAGACGCCCTCATGGTAAGATGCCAATGTCTGAAGGAATGTACGCTTACTTCGTTACTTCCAGGTCTACCGTTGTCGTATCATATGGAATAGTAATCGTGTTGTCATCGTACCCGTTATTTTGTGGGTAGTGACCCTCAGTGAGTGCGCCTCCTCCGTTCCTGTGGTCATTTCATTCAGCGTCAACTTAGCTCTTGGAGTCCTGGTTGCATGGATCAACAGTACACCAGGTGTGGATTTCCACACCGGTGGCTCCTCCCAATTTAGTCTTGCATACTGGTCTATTTCGGTGTTCCTAAACACGGTGTTGACGTGCTTGATATGTTACCGCGTGATGCAGCATGGCAGGACGGTACAGAAACATCTTGGGCACGAATACGCATCCCTGTATTTTGCGGTCGCCACGGTCGTCGTTGAGTCTGTCCTCCCCTACACGCTCTCTGGCATTGCATTTTTAGTGGCTCTGGGGGTTGGGAGTCAGATATTCGCGGTTTTCTGCAGCGTGTATGTTCTCATGATGGTGCGCTTTTTTATTCCACCTTTTCCCCAATTATAAGCTAAGTCGGGTGTGTATCTAGTGCATATCACCGCAGATTCTGATCTTTCGGGTGATCGCAGAGAAGGCCTGGGAGAACGATACATTTCGCCGACCACCAAGTTCGGTGGTCAAATTTAGCCCCGATAGTGAGGCCACGGCTGGGTCGGGAGCGTCCCAGAGAATCGGGGGGGACGTGTATCTGGACATCTCATCTGATGTGAAACTACCAGGCGGATGCAACCGGGTGGGAATTCTGGAGGCATGACCAACTTAACATGTGTGGGCGACGTGTACATCAAATGCAGGGGTAAATAAACATTATTTGTGCCACCTAAGCAAAGGATTGGTAGGATCAATAAGAGGCCCCTGGCCTATCAGACAACCGGAAGCTCAGTTGGCAGCTTCAACTAGCTGGTGAGGGAGTTGTCAAACAATAACGTTATCCGTCTTTGCTCTACAGATAGGCTATTAGGAAGTTGTTAAGAGACAAAGTCGTGCTCATGTCTTACCTTACGTCTTAAGTAAGGGGCCTGCAGGGACGTGTGGTCTTTTCGCACTTTTGTTCCTTTGACAAGTTCCAGTGTAATTAGTTGATAAGTTCCAAGGGAAGGAGGATGCCTTGTGACTGGGCCAGCGGAAGAAGTACAGTCAAAGAACCACCACTGTGGGCGGTAACAAGATTTGTGATTCCTGGGATCTAGGTATTGTATTAGTGGTGCATGTGCCAGTGATGATGCAAAGATCTCAGGGTTTCGGGGCCTTGCCGGGGAACCGAATGATCCGTGCTCTCGGCCCTGAAGTCTCGAGGTTAAGTGCCAGGGAAGGACCGGGCAATACAACAATGCGAGCTTTACAAGAGCATTGTTCCATGGCGATGCTGGCTACAGTATAGGGTTCACCTTGAATTTTTGGCCTGATTTTAGTGCAGGGGGCGGAAGGAAGCATGACTCGTGAATCACCTGGTCTTGTAATAAAAATCACGTGAGTTTCTGAGACGCGAAAGGGCAGATGGCGGGAGTTGTTGGATCACCTTGAATGGGCGTTGCTGGCTTGTGGGAGGTGACCAAAATCTGATAGTCCCATGTTCACTGACTGACACCAATTTCTCAGGTTCTTCGCCCTGCTGGGCAAGTTCGCTCGCTCACTGAGCTCGCTGTTGAAGATGGCTTCAATGTCAACTCGTCCAATCAGCGCGGTTTTCGCATTGGCATTGATGCGTCCATCTGGTTCTTCCACGCGGCATATGGTAGGGAGGGCGAGAATCCGGAGCTTCGCACGCTCTTCTTCCGTTGCTGTCGTCTACTCCAATCGCCCTTACTCCCACTCTTTGTTTTCGATGGTCCAAACAGACCGGCCATCAAACGCGGCAAACGCGTTGGCGGAAACGTACACTGGCTCACTCAGGGTATGAAGAACATCATTGACGCGTTTGGTTTCGAGTGGCGGGTCGCTCCAGGCGAGGCAGAAGCTGAGCTCGCTTATCTCAATAGGATTGGTATCATCGACGCAGTTCTTAGTGATGACGTGGACAACTTTCTCTTTGGCGCAACCATGGTTATCAGAAAGTTCGTCTTTCTGCTATTTTCCTTTGCATAAGCTTATCCCCCACAGCCCGAGTAGTACGCTCTCGGGTAACCGCGCCCATCCCGTTATGAATGCACAAGGAAAGGACGACGGAAATCATGTTGTCACATACACAGTGGGAGCTATCTTGTCCAATCCTTCGGTTGCCATGTCTCGTCCAGGTGCCATTCTTATTGGCCTTCTGTCAGGTGGTGACTACGTTCCGGCTGGCCTCCCTGGCTGTGGCCAAAAATTCGCAACCGGTCTTGCCCGTGCTGGCTTTGGCGATTCTCTTGTGAAGGCAATCGGAGGACTCAAAGGTCCACAGCTTGACGCCTTTCTCGACCAATGGAGGCAGGACATTAAAAATGAACTCAGGAGTAACAAAAGCGGCCTTTTGCCTTCGAAGAAACCATCCCTTGCTACGTCTCTCCCAGACGACTTCCCTTCCCTACCTGTCCTCATGTCCTACATGGATCCCCTCACCTCCGAAAACACCCCGCAAAAGAGTAGCCGTAAGGCTCCGCCTCCCGTATGGAGAAATGACCCAGATCCAATGAGAATCGCTTCCCTTTGCGAGCTCTACTTCGAATGGGGGGTAAAAGATGTTATCGTGCACAGGTTCAGAACCGTGCTCTGGCCAGGTATTGTCTGCAGAGCGGTTCGAAGGGCTGTCCTGAATAAAGACGAGTGCCGATGTCTACCACTGGCCATCGCGCGTCACCCTGGCCATAAGGACGATAATGTCACCGGTCCCTCATCGCCAACAAAACGGCTCACTTCCAATTTCTCCTCCCTCGCGCTCTCTTCTCCCCCAAAGAAGTCATCCCCTTCAGAACAGTCTACACCTGAATGCTTCGCACTCTCCTCACTCGTCCCCCTCACCCTTCCCGCATCCGCTAGCTCGTCTCGATCTTCATCCCCATCTTCATCAACTTCGCACACCTCTGGAGGCTCCCCCCTTCTCCTAGAAATCCTTTCCCAACGGACCCACGCTTCTACGGATTCGATGCTGGAGTATCGGGTTCTCGTTGATCCCACCGTTCTCGTCGAGCGCGCAGAGAGCGGCGTGAAGGGTCTCCGTCCCCCTCTCGTTGGGGGCCTATTCGGGATTGATTCAGAAGATGAGAACGAGGACGGGGGAGCCCTAGATCAAGACGCAGACGAGAGCGGGGGCGACGACGTAACGGGCAGCGTTGAGCGCTTAGAGACAGCAGCGGGTGCTGCGGCCAGATCGGGCATAAAGAAACGCAAGGCGCGTCGAGAGGTTCCGACAATGCCGCTTCGTTTGTGGTTGCCCGCATGCATGATACGCGCTGCCGCCCCCGCACTAGTAAAGGCATATGGCGAAAAGGTGAAGATGCGCGAAGAGAAGAAGGCGAAACGTGGTCCCAAGGGAGTGCGGGGCCGGCGTGTGGGGACAGGAGTCAGGCCGACCGCAACGATGCCAGCAAAGCGCGATATGGGGGACAACAATGACGGATCCATACCTGGGCCTTCTACCTCCAAAATAGCAGAATCGAAAGCAAAGAGCAAGGTCGCAAGGACTGGCGGCGGAAGAAGAAGGAAACCGAAACATACTTCGGAGGCGCAGGATGAAGCATACGAGTTTATCGACTTGAGCGCTGGTGAGAGTCCGTGTTGCTCTGACGATGAGGATGTAAAAGGGGATACAAAGCGTAAAGGCAAGGCAAGGGCAAATGTTGGAAAGTTGGCGACTGTGAATTCTACAGCAAAAGCCAACATGACGAACAAGCAGACGACAATCACCAGTACGGTGAACGAGTATTTCAAGACGACGAAGTCGTCCACTATGACAGCGACTAAGTCAAACTTGTGCAGTGCCTGGCCGCTTGCGGCTAGGGCACCCGCATCAAATCCAGCAGCGCTGGGGCGCGTATACGAAAAGGAAGAGGAATCCGTGGACACTGTCGTCCTACCTCCCTTGCCAGGATCGGCGCGTCCGCTCGACATTCTCCGTGCTAGGCACGGATCCGGTCCCGTCGGTCCTGTTCCGACGTCCAAGTTTAAGTCCAAATTTGTCCCGAGATACGAGGAAGAATCATCCTCAAGCTCACAATCTGCCCTTGTGTCCGTATGCAGACCCAATATATCAAGTTTACCTTCCCGGACGTCTCAATCATCTACCCAAAGAAGGAAGAAACCTCTGTCCGTTGACATCTCAGATACGGATTCCGACATAGAAGTAAGCGACGCTCGACGTCCGTTGTCTTGCACGACCGCAGCTGTGATGACACGGGAAGACGTGCAGAGTAGACCTGATCCAAGAGGTGCTAATATGGTCAGTCATGATTTGACTGGAACGGAATCGGCAAGGAACTAACGAAGTGGGCAGAGTGCGAGCATTGGTGTTGGCAAAACCTTGTCGACATTCGCATCCGAGAAGAATGTGGGCAAGGCAGCAAGTAATGTAGCTAGTCTCACGACGAAAGGAAACGCATCAACGTCAACAGGTGTTTCATCAACATCGATCCCCATAGTCTCACTTCCTCCTGCACACCCTAGTTCTGGTTCCCTTGGCGCAGGCACGATCGATCCCACCCCAAGCGCACAGTCACCATCAAAACTGGCACATATTCTCCTTCATCTATCGGTCTCAGAGAGCGAGGGAGAGGGAAGTCAGGAATGCGAGCTACCGATGCTTCACCATGGTTTTGCCGGATCGAAGGTAAAGCGAAGAGCTACCATTACCCGACTTGCGCTTCAGCCATTTCCAATGAGACTCGGGTCCGCGTCACCCCCATCATCGCATGCTTCGAGGCTGGGACAGAGAGACGTGAATCATGAAGACGATGACGGGAGTGTGGAAATCGTGGATGTCTTCACGACCTCGCACGGGGCTTCCCTACCACGTTCCCCGACGCCGAGCCCTTCGCCTGATGGACCCCCTTCCACCCATACTCCAGCAGGGCTATCCACGCTTGTGGTGTCAAAGCAGTCAGATAGATTTCCTGCCAGTCCCACCAAGCCCATGTCCAATACCGATGCAGACCTGCATGAAAGAACGAAACAGGGCCGTCGCGCATCATCGGGTCGGAGCACGCCCGTATCTGGGAACGAGAAGGAGGGCATGCTCAAGTCCCCACGTAAATCAGAAGCTCATTCTTCACCAAGGCATGTTGGTCCTGCGCGCAGGCATACGTCGTCTCCGACACCGTTGGCGCTGTCCAATCGGGAATCGACGCAGATGAGTGAAATAGTTGGGCAGAAACCCCGCCCAAGCGATGCTTCCGCTTCTGTGATTTACATCTCGAGTGGGTCCGAGGACGAAGACAGCGCGGGAGTTGGTGTCTATCTTTCAAAGGCCGGGTTCAGCGACGGCCGGGATGGGTGCACAGATGGTTATGCGGACACACGGGCAGACACAGCTATGATATTGTCTGTGCCACCCTCCCCGGCTCCTGAAAGGGGCGATCTTGCTCCCAGCATTCCAGCTGTAGAGGTGGCACTTCCTGGCCCTGCGCGTGGGTCCAAGTTCAAACCCGCTCCTGCCGCTATCCACAAGTTGGGCGTGCGGGCGCCGCCGGTCGAATCCACCAGGATAACGCCTATGAGTGCCAAGAACCGCGAAGATAGCGTCGAACCCCGCCCGGTGCGCGGTGCACCCTCGCTCGCTGCGCGCTCTAGAAACGAAGTCGTTGACCTCACGTCTGACTAAATCTGATGGACTACCTTTCTTTCGTTTGGTTTGTCGTTTGGATACTCGCGAATGTTGTTTGACCATCTTACATATAGCATCGGATAACCTACATGTATGTACGGGCTCTATGTATTTCGACGTTTTAGGGTCGCCACCCGAGGTGGTCTGACTATGTCCAGGTCACTATCCCAAATAACCGCTGATACATCCCAGCCTTCAATCATGCAGCGTTGCCTCACCAGACATCCACAATGGGCGTTGGACAGCCATTCCGAGTTTCGGGCCTTGTATAGGCTTGTAGCATGACTTGAGTCATAGTACGCATACACAAGTATACAGCAATATACAAGCTCTGCCGACTAATTCTGACAAGGAACACCCTCTTGCGACGTCTACTGATGATTCTGATCCATTTCCCTAAAACTGCAACTCTAGCTCAACCTATCAAGCAAGCCCTTAGGAGCGAAGACGGATTTCCACTGGAGCATAGCTCACCCGAGAAACTGCCGCTTCGATATTCCTTGTAAAGAGATCCACAAAGTCGCGCATGCCCTCGGTGACCTTCCGGGAGCAGCCTGGACAGTCGCGCGCTTTGACAGCTTGGACCGTCTCCTCTGCAAAAGCCTGCACAACTTCTTTGCACGGCTTGTCGTGCAGCGCTGTAAAAGTTTCCTCCATAAAGTCTTCCCACCACTGGAGTGTGAAATGGAATATTTGATATCGAGGCGCACTCGTTCTTGGGCACGAGCAGCTGTAATTATCGTTGTAGTACATTCCAGACAGCCACGAGCAGGCTTGAGCACTCCCGTAATGAGACGTAATCCACGAGAGGTCGAACTTCAGCGCATAGACAACATCTCCACACTTCTTATGATAGGTGAGAAGAGAGAGAAGGTCGGTTGCGTTGATCAGTTCGATCTCTTGGAACCACGACGGGATGAGTGGCTGGGTCAGCGTGTATTTGGCGGCGGCTAGTGTTTCCTCCTGCAGGCGTCCGCAGCGCGCGATGGCAAAGCAGCGCAAGGGTTCCGCTTCAAGGATGTTTGGACTTGCGATCGCCTGGCGTGCTCTCTTCTCGATAACGTCGAGGGAATACTTTCTGGCCGCCTCCAAAACATCCATGGCGTCCTTCAACACTTCCAGCTTCGGGTCTTCCGCCAAAGTGCACGGGTAGCAGAAACGGAGGAGCGTATCCAGAGTCTTGCTATCCTCTGTGACCGGGATGACAACCAGACCATCCTTGACCTCCTGACCCCCGTCTTCATTGACAGGCTGCGGGATGTTGAAGAGGGTTTCGAAGAATTCGGAGGCGAGGGAGAGGAAAAGCTTGAAGACACGGAAATCGATGTTGTCCGATGAACGCAAGATGATGTCCGCCTTTGGATGGTCAAAAGGTGCGGCAGCGTAGGTAGAGTTGTTGGACATTGTCACGAGTATCTGCCGAGGGACATTGTTACTTGATGTATGGGAACTCACCGTCGTGAAGTGGGAAAGACGAACTGTTGCCTACTCCACGGATAGAGAAACAGTGTGAATAGGTGGACGATTAAACCAGGATGATCAAAGAACGAGTTTCGACTGCGCGAATTCGCAATTCGATCAAGTCATCCATACAATCGTTCAATTTGGAGTTTGGGATCGCCAACCCTAGTCCTCAAAGTACTAAGATGCCTACTTCATCGCGCATGCGATGAGCCCAGCAGCCTGAGAAATCGTCGTCGAAAATGCGAAGAAAAAGACATCCAGAGCTTGCCGAAGGTCAGTTCAATCGAATCCCATAACAGGCAGGCCTGACGTCACGGGTCGACTCACTCCTGGCCCCTCGAACGGTCTCCATCTCAGGGCTTATATGATTATGATTTCTAGGCATAAAAAATGCTTCCCCATAAGGTCTTGGGAGACCCACCGGTCGGGTTTGCGCATGGATTGAACCGATTCTTGTGATGAGTTACCAGCTGCTCGGGCGACGGGGAACGGCAAAAGCCGAGGCCCGAGAGTGACCTCCTGCCACCTATCAGAGATACCCGAGTAGCATGCCACGATCTTGCGGTCTCAGCGTACTAGCTCTACCTAAGTCGCTCGACGCAGGAGGTCGGCACGCAATGGGGGTAGGGCTTATCTGTCCTAACACCCAAGGCGCCATCCGAGTCCAAGGCTTGGATCCCACGCAGAACTCGGGTGATAAACTATTGTGACACACACTATTTGTATACACGAATCATGAGCGGGCCCCACTGTTCTTCTTTTGGAATGCCGAGGACAAGGTGGACGAGGAGGTGACCTGCGGAGGTATCAATCTCAGAATCAGTCATTGGCACGTACTAGTTGAAAGGTCTCGATGAACAAGGCCAGCGCCGCCTGATGGTCCCCCAAGGCCCGGATACATAGGCCCAGTATTATTTCCGACAAGACGGCGCATAACAAGGCGCCGGAGTTCGTCGCATCGCCGGCACAGCAAGGAGTCTCTAGTTGCGGGAAAAAGAAGACTCCCAACCTGAAGTCCGACGGCAGGGACTTGCGTACATTTGAGAGTCCTTGGGGACCCACACTGCCTTGAAACTAGGTCATGACCGTACGGTTCGGACGTGAGTTTGAGATGGCAGGACGACTGCAACATCAGTCCGGTAGAGGACACCTTTCAAGGGCATGGTGCTGCACAAGCTGTTGCGTGCAATGGCCTTAGGTTGGACCATCTAAGCCAAGAAGGCTGCCACATGTAATAGGGTGTCAAGGTGCGAATATTCTAAAAGGTGAATCATTCAAAGAGCCCGGTTTTGTCGCGAGTCATCACAACGGAACATGGCTCTTACTAAAACGTAGATGTCATCGAGTGCTTTATCCGGTTAGTATTCCTGCCACCATGTGAACACTTTTCAACCATTACTAACATTCAGGACCCAACTATCCACGTTGTGAGCACTGCGGACTTGCACGCTTTACCGCAGGGTCCTAAATGACGTTTCGGGAAAGGAACGGCGTTGGCTATGACCTCTCGTGAAACAAATAGTATGGCGCACTCGGCGCAAAGTATATTGTGCCTCCGAGAACTTTAAAGTATTGACAGGGTCCCCAGTAATTCATCGGGGACACCCGCGCACGATCCCTTCAAATTCTACTCGTTCTAATTCTAGGTCAGGTCTCTATCTTTGTCTCTCACATGAATCATGTCCGTACCGTCGCAAATAATCCTTGGTGCACACATTCGCAAGTGAGAATTATCCTGCTTTCAGTCCTTCATCTAGTTGATCTCCCAGCAAAGGCTAGCTGCTTGTTCAGGGTATACCTACCTTCTGTATGATTATCTCCTTACTCTTCCGCTCGAGGTAAGTTTGGTATTGCAACCACAAATCAACATTTTTCGGTAACTCTCTTGACAGGTGGCACACGTATGGAATAGCCCATGGAGTGTCATCAAAATAACCTTCCTGATCAATCGGTATGGAACTCTGATCGGACAAACATTCATAATGCTGGAGGAGACGGGCTACCTGGTGCGGAACTCTCAACGAGTACACTTCCCTGTGTGTTTCTTCATCGTCACATGTCAAACTTAACTGGGAACCAGTTTTGTAACGCTTTCAAGTTATTCCTCCCGCTATTTACAGGCCTCTGCGAAGAAACAGTTCGCTGTGAGTACATTAATTGCATCTCGAAACGTCATCTCTGAGAGCTGCAAACAGTCATGGTTGTGATGCGTACTTGTGCAGTCTTAGGATGCAGTCGCATTGTTTCAGTGATATGGAATACACTATATCTCATCTATTCCTTGGCCTTCCTGGGGGTGGTATTATCTGTCTTCCATCATTTCCATCGTGAGTCCGATACCCTAGGTTCCGTCAGCGTGTTACGGATTATCTTTCAGCCCACCATTTTGACTATATAAATGTTACTGGCATATGCTTTACGCCCTCGCCCTGTATGTCACTAATTTTTCCGGCTCCTTTGACCTGATATTTGGCCTTCAGCCCATGCCGTACGTTTCGTTTCACTCCATTGCACCTTCACAGCTAATGTAGCATCAAATTCTGCAGTGGACAATCCTCTTCATCTTGTGTGTGAATAGTGATTATACACGATAAGCTCATCTCTTTTTGGCAGACTCGCTCTCGATAGCTTTATGTTAGTCATCATATTTTATGGTCTGCGTGAGGTGACCAAGACAACCTCTGGTGTCCGCCCTTCACCATTGTTCCGTCTTTTACTACGAGATGGTAAGGCTGGTTTGTATTCATGATTCGTCGTCTGGCTAATGTCTTAGCTATATTATTTTATATCGTAAGAATGCTAAAAATATGTCCCAATTGCTCTTGCCCATTTAACACGTACGCAGGCGACCCTTTTCCATACGCTGCTTTCCATGGCAGGCTGGTAGGTGATTTCGTGCAAAATCATCGTTTTTTTCTCACGCGAGAAACGCAACGCAGGCTCGTATTCCCTTTGGTGAGCCTCACTTTGTTGTGTCAATCGTTGAAAGGCTGAGCGTTGGCCGTCGAAAAAAAGGATCCAAGGAACATGCTAAATCAGATGTGAGCATATCTTGGAACGGCGCGTTCCTACTCGTTTTCAGATGCCGGGTTTGAACGTCATCTTTCCAGGCTTTCAGTGCAGTTCGTCGCCGTTATGGGTCAACGTCTCGTGCTCAACCTTCGTGGGTTCCGAGACCAGTCGAATACGACGAGTGATCTCAGTCGGCAGGCGGACAGACAGTTGGCAGCGATGTCGTTTTTCAATGAGCAGGCGGATCCACAGCCGGACGAGGGCATAGAATTGAACCAACTTGGAGGACATCAAGCAGTGGTGTGAGGTGAGGGGATCTCCATACAGGCCAAACAATTGATAGGCGATAGCTAGTGACAATAGTGGTGACAAAACCTGACTGACCAAGTGAATATTGCCACCCTAGCGTGAGTTTTTGATTAACGATGAGCTAATTACCGGACTAACAATGCTTTGCAATGTATTTCTACTTTACAGGTGACAGGAACGAACGTGGGATGTCGAATGGGAATTAGTGAAACATTGGAACGAGATTTAAATTCTGATACAAAGACGTAGTGGTGTAACGTTGCACGGATACAAAACGAGAGAGAAAAACTAGAAGTAAAAGCTTTGTGGGTGTGGTTGATATAACTTTGATCTGGAGGTGCCGATGCAAGAAAGGAAGGAAACGTTCCTAATGAATGATGGATGGAAAAGAATGAACGTCATGAAAAGAACACTACGCACGGGTCCGAACCCGCTTTCCGTCGACCACAAGCGTGTACTAGATCCTGCTCAATAAGCTGTCGTGAAGTTCCTCGAGGCCTCCTGCCCAATCATCCCTTCCCCCCTCTCGCTGCTTCCTCCTTCACCAGCACCACTGCCTTCAGAATCCATGTTTCTCATGAACCTTTTCACCACTTGTAGTCTCTGCCTCCAGTTGGTGATCACCTCCACCTCCGCTCCGTCCCGCTCTGTCTTCTCGAATACGTTCGCAAACCAGTCTCCCAATAACGTGAGTTGCCTCACGAGAAGTGGAAGTTTTTCTGCGCTGATAAGCTTGAAACATCCGGCCGGCGTAAAGTCTTTCATGCCCCTCGCGCGCTGAACCGTCACTTTGAAGTACTCGTTCTCGACTTCGTGGGAAGGCGTGGTCGTACCCATACCTGGACCAGAGGGCGTGAGAAGTGGGGAGTGTGACGGAGAATGTTTAACGTCCAATAGAGTAGTAGCAGCCGTGCTCCTGAAATTCGAGAATGCCGCAATCGCACCCAACGAATGCGGTTCAATGACGATATTCAAAAACTGGAATTGCGTTGCGAGGGTATTGAATTTGTACGGCTTGCCCCCGTCATTCCATACTATCCTGACGTAGTCGTTGCCGATGTGTCGCTTCTTGTTCACACAGTACTCGTCATCTGCAGCGTTTGGCATCATCGTGGCAGTGTGGAAGAGAACTTGCCCAATATCGTCCCACCATGCGTACGCATATTCCCCGTCTTCGTCAGGGTTGAGGCCACCGGCGTAGACGTCGACTTGCCCACGGAGGTTGATGAGGCGCCCGATGCCTTCGAGGAAACGGGTATAAGCGGGGGAGCCGTGTGCGTTGCGCAGAATTTCCAGCTCTTGGGTTTGGCCAGGCGCGACATACATAATACCGACTTTATGAGTGTCAATGACAGGCGTTCGGTCAAGGTTTCGGAAGAGGGCAGGCAGGGCGGACTCGTCGATGATTCGACGATGCGCTGGCGCAGTGGGGTAGGCAGAGAGTTGAAGTGGCAGGAACGAAGGATCTACCATGACTTGTTTCCGGCGCTGAGAGGGAGCCGTCTTACTCCAGACGTAACCTGTAATTGGATCGGGAATGGGGGCGGACGGAGCATCGCCAGAGGTCGAGACGATGCCTGAAATTTGCTACTCGAGAAGATGTCAGAACTCGCGAGAGGTCGAGGAGTGGTCCTTACACTGCTATTGCCGACCGTCTGTTCGGAATGCCCTGGAGGGTCAGGCCGCTCGGCTCTAGTAACCTCCCTCTCCATGAGTAAACCCGCGGGTAGAGATACCATGTCTGGATCCACCTCCCCGGGTCCTGCAAGTGGTACGTTCTCCAACTTGCAGATAAATTTGGTGAACCCAGACGGACGCCTCGAGACGACCTCAATCCAACCCAGTCTCGCTAGCGTGCGGATGTTGACGATCGCGTTGCCCATCAGCCACGATTTCTCGCTAATCGCTGGCTCTGACGAGCTTTGGTCCGTGGTATTGGGGTTCATGACAATCTCATCGAGTACAGAATTTGCAGGCCTGGGGTCGGCACTGGCGTAGGTGTACCGTGCCAACCAGTCAAAGCATACCTCTGTCGGTTCATCGACCTCGGATCGTCCCTCGTTGGCCAATAGTAGTTGCCTCGTGATGTATGGGATGTGTCGCGGTCGGTCGGGAAGCCTTACGGCCAAAAACCATACGTACACCACGTAGAATGAGATCATCCGCACATACTGCGACATCGCCCACGAGATGACGGGCGCGGTCCCGGGACGATTGTGATGTTGAAGATATTGCAACGCGACACCAAACACCATTTTGAAGTCGTCTTCGCGCAGGTTGGCATGCAGCTCAGGGATGGAGCCGATGATAGAGAGGAAGCTAAGAATGTGGACGGCCATATCGGGGTTGGACATAATTTGCGAGAGTTTCTCGAGGAGAGGGGGGAGGTTGCGTTTAACGGAGGATGTTAACTCGAATGCCGAAAGCGTGAGCGCATGGAGACAGCAAATGATGGTCGACGGCTGTCCGTTCAACCCTTCCCTGAGAACGTCCACAAGGGCATGCCGAAGCGGGAGCTCGAAGCAACGGCGATAGCTTATCAAGACCGAGAGCGTGTGATATGCAAGACCATGTGCATCTCGTGCTTTGAGACCCACAGGCCATTGTTCAACGCAAGACCCCAGATCGCCAACAGTAACGCCCGAGCAAATTGCTGTCAACAGCCTAGTGATGAGGAAACGACATTTCGGACCACAGAAAAGGTGCTTGTTGGCGAGTTGAACGGGAAGGTGACACAACACGTAGGAGAGAACGTCCCAATCTCTCTCCTTGTCAAGTATCCCCAGGATGGCGGTGAGGTAAGTGTCGATTGGGAGAACGCGAGGAGATTCTTGTACTGGGTCATAAGATACAACCCCTTCACTGGGCGTATCCACGTCGATTGCGACAAAATGAAGTGTTTCCGGAACAGACCAGAGGGTATCTGTTGCTTTAATGCCGGTTGTGGCAGAATGAGGAGGCGAAAGCGGTAGCGGAGCTCTTGAGCGACTCCTACTTGGTGTTGAGTGGGAAGGCAATACAGCTCGTCCGCGGGAAGCCCTCCTGCCATCACGCTCCTGGATACTTTTTGAACGACGAGTAAGGTGGTCTTCTTGGGGGGTGTCTATGCCTAGCCCGCGTTCGTCTTGTGCGGATTCGGGGCCACGTCCGATTAGAGAAGCGAGGTTAGCAATTAGTCCATCAGAGTCGTGATTAACTTTAGCGAAATAGATACGATGATCACGATCGGCTCGTAGACGCATCAAGAATTGCAGGGCCAGAATCCGCGCTCGTGAGCATTTTGCATCAGTTACCATTTGTACGACAATCGAGAAGACCGAGAGGGCAAAGTCGACATTTTCTTGCGTCAATGAATAGGGAGTGAACGTGAGTTGGCTGAATATAGCCACCAATGATATCACAGCGAGAGATGCTTGAGTGAATGTTGTTGGCTCAGGAGAGGCTGAAGAAACAAGGGGTGGTGGTGGATTGTCGGGCTGTTCCTGTGAATGCTGGGATTGTGAGCGCGACCCCGCAAGCGTCGACAGCAAGGACATGACAGATGGCAACCCTGAATCTCGGACTGAGATGCTGCGGTAATCCGATTGCCTCCGCGAGAGAACGGGAGACACAACGCTTGTGGTACCTCCCGAGAGAGGGATAAAAGGGCTGGGTAATGACACTTCTGTTGTATTTATAGATGCGATATCGTCGTTGTCGTCACCGGCACCATCTAAAGCCAGCCTCTTGAGTAAATCGATCATGTCCCTAGTTGATGTATACGGTGAGGGACCGGACGAATTGTCGGCTGAAGGGGCACGCCAGCTGACCGTGCGCAATACAACTTCGTCAGCGAGAATTCTACCCATGACAACATTGGCAGATGTCTCCATGCTGTCGCTCGCCCCTCTCTGATAAAACTTGAATACGAGCTCTGCTAAATCCATCCTATAGCTGTGCATGTCTTTCAAAGAGTCATAGATCGCTCCCAACGCCTTCATAACCTCCAACCGCGTCAGGGGGCGCGTGGGACCAAAGATAGTAGAATTTGACAAGATGCTTTCCCAATTGCGCAACCAATCAGGGGAAGCTGGAGATAGATCGTGTTGTTCGAACATGACTGCAGGGAGCTTAGCAGTGTCCGCATCGGTCAAGTGGTCAGCGATGGATAGAAGAGTGATGGAGAGCGAAGGGTTCGTGTATGTGGAGTGATCGCGTGCCAAGAGGGAGGTTAACGTTCGCAAGAACGGAGTGGGGGCATCACTAGGCTGCAATAATGGAATAATCAAAGGCATGTCATCCAAACCTCTACCAATCGCAGAATTAGTATTTGGCCACCGCCTAGCAAGCGGACATACTTGAGGGGGCGAACGAATGATACTAAATGGTGCAGAATCTCCCCTGCAATGCTAGCCTCTTCTTCATCCATATCGATGCCGTCCTCCCTCTCGTCAAACTCTTGAAATATGTCCTTCAGAGCACCTGCTGCTTCGTCCAGTATACGGTCCCTGTCGACGCGGATGGTCTCATCAACCCCCACACTACCCCGTATTGCCCAAGCTTCGATAGACCTGCAAAGCATACGCCCGAGTTTCAACAAGTCCCAACCTGACAGGTCGTCCTTCGACCACGCGCGCTCCATCAAATCCTTTTCGAGGTCCATGTGACTGGGCGCCCCAGATGGCGTATACGCGTGAGTGGTCAACTTTGCAATATACGCTCTCGCCATCTTGCTGCAAAGTGCCTGGCGAACATCGAAGCGCAAGGTCCGATGGGCGCCAAAGGTTATTGAGAGAGCTTGAGAATCCAGAGTCTGATCCGTAGGTGACAAATGCCGTTTGAGTATCATCATACATGATGCACCATAGGGCCCCGAAAACAGAGAGTGTAGTATCTTTTGTATCCGTTCTTCAAGACCCACAGGTCCACGTGGCCGGCCACTCATCACGGATAAACGAGGCAGTGGAGAAGCAAAAAATGCCTGAGCCCGGAAAAGAAGAGGAAGAATGAGAGTGAGTATCTTCGGAGCCAAAGACTTCAGTTGGGAATGCAGATGATCCAGGTAAATAGTAATCATGAGTTCCGCAGGGTGTCGAGAAGGATTAACGGCAGAGGGTGGGATGGATCGAACGGATAGCGAGGAGGAATGCCTCTTGTGGCCATTGGACGCTACTTTTGTGGAAGTGAACTGTTCACTCGGGCCGGTAGGAGAAGCGACCGTAGGTGTGTCCGAAGAGAAGTAGGTGAGCGGGATGTCCAGCGTTTTAGAAACCAAAGAGGCGTAGAACTGAAGAACACTCGCGAGGTCACCCTCTGAGATGCGCGCAACAGTCTCTGGATGCTCGAGAATGGAAGATACAAAGGCCGCGAGAAGCTCCACACTTCGCTCGTGGTCAACGGACTCGGGGGGATCGCAGGAGAGTAGGGCATCACATGCGCCACCCATCCAGCTTTTGAGGAGATTAAGCAAAGGTATCTCGATGCCAAACGCGTCGTTTCCTCCTTTGGTAAGGCCACGGAGGGCCCGCAGACGGGCGTCACCAATCTCTGGGGACCACGACGTGTGCAAAAGGAGAGAACAGTGTGCCAACCTATCTGAAGTGGTAATCTTGCCTTCGTATCTCTCCCAATACGAGGCCATGATCTCGTAGCCTGCACATTGTAACTGTGGGGGCGACTCGGTGCCACACAAGGAACCTAGGAGAGGGTTGAGGACCGCAGCATTGGGAAGCGGAGAGTGAGTAGTGATGGCGGTCGCTAATGCGCGAGCGTGCGCCAGACTTGGCACGGCAGGTGGAGATAGGGCCTCTACGAGGGCGTCGAAAGCGAGAACCTGCGGCTGGGGTTGGGGTTGAGGAGCGGTACTTGACACGGTCTCTAGCCTGGGTCTGCGCCACCCAGCAGTGAAGGAGGAGAATGTGGTGGTGTTTGATCTCTGTCTATATTTTGGACCAACATCGGTGTCTGCCTGGGGACGGGCCATGCGACTGGGAGGGTGTTATGCTCCTGCCGGGTACCGCCATCAACGAGCTGGACGCTGCGTGCGACGATGAACATACCAGGACGTGCGCGGCGTACACGACGTCGGGGACCGTGAACAAGATGACTTTGTTGGTCGTCGTGCAGATGTGTAAACTAGCGTCAAGTGGAAGCTCCCAAGCGTCGCCGTATGTACACCAAACTGTCGGTTACGTTGCTAATTTATGTTCTTTATAGAGACCCCAGACACCGCCTAATCTCGTCTACCACGGAAATGTGTTACAGCGCTCACTCAAAGGAGCGGACGACGTCTTCCCTTGATGCAGATCTGCAGACGATCGAGCATGAATATGGAAGCGGACGACTGCGAAGGCAACGCTAAGTAATTCCATCCAACCGACTTGGAAGAGGTAGCCCACCGAACCACGCCTGTCGTGAATTTGGCCTCGACCTCAATCTCCTTCCCTGTATCATCCCTTCCCTTGCTAATATGAAACACCGCCAGAATGCTCACTATTCCCATCCACAGCACCGAATCCGCGATCCACTTCCCCGGACAGTGCCTCCGTCCAAACCCAAAGGCAACGCGGGACTTGAGCGGATCATCGTCTATGACTGTCCCATCTTCACTAAGGTACCGCTCTGGGTTGAACACGTAGGGCTCCGGATACTCGCTCTCTTCGTGATGGATCTCCCTGACGGAAATGCGTGAGAATCGTCTCGCTGGGTCACAGGCCCTCACTCACCAGACATTGGGAAAGATCATCGTACCTGTGACGCGTCAAGATAAAACATCATCGATCAGGTCGTGCAACACACCTTGTGGAATGAAGTACCCCTCGAAGACGTCATCACGACATGTCATGTGGGGCAACGCTACACGCGGTCAGCACTTCCAAAAACAGTCTTGGTCGTAATCGTACCTAATGGTGCAACACTATGCCACCTCATCGTTTCCCGTAAAACGGCCTCGACGTAAGGCATAGATTTCCGATGGCCGAAATCAGGAAAAACGTTCTCGGTCAACACCGAATCAATCTCAGCTTGTGCACGATGCTGAGCTTCAGGATAAAGTATCATTGCCATCAGGAACGCCGACAGGGTCGCCGCACTCTGTCACCGACTCTCAGTTTGCATGAGGGTAACCCGCCGAGAAAACTCACCGAATCATACCCCGCTGTAATAAACAGGAGATTAAGCGGGTGAAAATTTGGAGGCATACAAATGGTCTGACCGATGTAAACCGTCGCAGCACATTCCCTGATCACCTTTTCTTGCAACACACGCTCTCCAGCCCCGTCCAACTTTTCTAGCAAATCAGAAACCATGGATTTCGCACAAGAACCGTTCTCCTGATTCAGGGAATCGTTCGGTAATACAAACAGAATGAAGACCTATTGTCCGCACCATGCTCTTCCTCACGTATTCAAATGGGCCGTCCAACGATCTCCTCGATAGCTCTTGAGACCTGAGTGCATCCCTCTTGAACGTTGCCCCAGGAAACCAAGGGGGGATATGTGCCACTAATAACACCTTTCAGTTTGCCGTGCAATTGCAACCCCTAGACACCACGTACGGAAAGGAAAGGCCGTGAGTATTGCGTTCCGTTCGGGAGGTAGCCCATCGTTCAGCAACTTCACAAACTCCGCAAGTGATTTCACGAGCGGCGCATCCAAAGAGTCCGTTTCATATCCATAGGTAAACGCCATGGTGATGGAGACAATGTATCTAGGTCGCGTCAGCATAAAGAGAGCTAGCATGAGGATAACTATGACTAACAATTGAATATGATTTTCGAAGCTTTTTGGTGCGTCACGGAGGCTCCGGACCAACTTCATCGCCTTGGATCGAAAGAGGTTATGGTATAATTCGACTGTCTCCGACTTGAGCGCCTGATGGAACATTTTCCGGTGAGTCCGCCATTCCGGGCCATAAGGTAGAAACGCCGTGGCGAAGTCGACTCCAAATCTGTCGGTGACACGGGGATTCCCACGTCTGTCAAACAACCAACATCCGGAGCAGCCGCACTCACAGCTTGCTGATGCGCGTGGTCGGACGTCCAGAATATGTGAACGACCGTTGGTCGAGCAACTGTCTCGCGACCCTGCTTGAGTTGATAATGACGACGTCCTGTCCAAGTAGCCGACAATATACGATGGAACCTGCCAAAGATAGGAGCTAAGTGTTGCTCGGCCTTAGCAATGGTGATCCTCGCGCACCGTATTTTTTCTTCCATATACTGTAAGTAAGCCATGGTTGTTCCGAGTCAATGTCGAGAATATTTCCGATGAGCGGGAGAGGTTTTGGACCTGGGGGCAGTGGGAGAACACTCCTTGGTCGTGACGCACGATGGTAACGAATCACGCAGGCAAGGACAATCATCGCAGCGAGGAGGGAGAAGGTAAGTGAAGCACTCATCTTGGTTGAACTCAAGGTCCTTGACGGCTTCCGTTTTATACGAACGGTGGCGACGGAAACGGGCTCGATACCATACCGACCCCTGTTCTAGTCCCAACGGAGTTCCACGCATCTCGCGATGCCTATACCACGCGGAAAAATTATGCGTTGGAAACCGCCGGAGGTTCTAGGAAAAACCACGTAAATGATAACCTTGCATGCTATGATAATCGTGTCACCGACTTCACCACACAAAAAGTAAACAGTCGGGCCATTCGAATTCCCAAGGCCTTCGCCGCGGTGTCTCTTGTCTGAGACCTGGGATTCGGGTGACGTTCTTGGATTGCAAATTCTGTACGTTCCTCCCGATTACCTTGGTACCTTCCTTGAGTCCACGTGCTGAAATAAGCATAGCAGTTTCCCTCTTCATCCAGTTATAAAACGAGATATCGGATTCAACCGGACATTACGACATTGTGTGAACAGGGAGTGTACGAGGCGCACAAGGGGCCTGGAATTCGTGGTGATCATGATTAGGGTCCATTGCAAGAGGGTATGAAGGATGGAGAAAACCGGAAAACGTCCCCGGACAAAAAAAAGCTCAGATACAGAAAAAGGCCCGAGAAAAAGGGTCCTTTGTCCATCACTGTCTATCATCGAGACACAGCGGCAGATACTGAGTGTCGCTTCGGACCGAGGTTTTGCCGCCCCTTCAACGGCGGCGATGGGCTTTGTGGGCTGTGCCCGGCATGCCCATGTTGCTGTGCTGGTCGAATGGGTCGGACACCGCAATCCCGAGGAGCTACTTCCCCACATTTGACGTGTGCTCTGCCCATGGAAGCCACAAAAAACGGTGAGCGTACCAACATCAGTTATGGTCCTTCTACTTCCGAGAGAATCAAATCCACCTACCGGAGCCCGCAGTCGTCACACTCCAGAACTGGCTTCCACCCAATCCTCTTCGCACAGATATCACACTTTTGGACAAGAAGGCCGCTTGAGAAGAACAGCTCGAGGGGGTTCCAGCCACCGTCAAGATGTTTGGCAGGCGAAGTTGATCCAGAACGTTTTGCGCCTGGCCGTATTAATGTAAATCGGTGTAACATGGGAACGGATCCAATAGAAGAATGTCCTTTGGTTGCACCGGTCGTGGACGGAACAGATGATTGGGCGGTTCGATATGTTTCTGCCGAGAGGATGGAATCTGAGCTGGTTGGCGTCATACTGTCGTCTGTGGATGATGTCGCTCCAGGAGTGATAGGGTCCGATGTAGCATTCGGATCTGGACAAGGTCGAATCGTGAGAATTGAAGATAGAGACGGTGGAATGGATTCAGTGGCGTTGCGCACATGTCCGCGAACAACGGTTATACTGTAGTCCGAATACGTGCTCGAGGTGGTGTTGAGAAGGGGGGAAGTGCTATTTTCGCTATTTCCTGAGAGGAACACATCAATTATCCATTCGCAGCATGACTCAGTAGGCTACCCACCATTGGTGGTACCACAATTACTCCAATCACTGTTGAGGTGCATACTAATATCAAGGCCTTCCACGGCATTTGCCAAGTCTTCATCGCTGTCTTCTTCTCCGCTGGACAGAGTCGCCATAATGTCCTCTGCCACAGTTGGGGTCGATTGTCTAATGTCTTTCCCGATTCCGACGCCAAAACTAGGAATACGAGGGGCAGTAGGCCGCTTCCCGCCCGTCATGAACTTAACACTGCCTAAGTGAAGATCTTCTGTTTCTGGGCGAGCCAGGACCTCTGCTTCGATGCCCTGGAGGCGTTCTAGGATGACACGCGTAGCAGGGCGGGCAGGCGGATCCTTGGCCAGGCAGTCAAGGCAAAGAGAAAGGAAAGCAGGTGGGCATCCGGGGTTCGCTAGTCTGTGTACCTCGTCCGCATCGATTCCGAAGGTGGGGCCCTCGCGTTTGAAGTGACGGTCATCAGCGAGTCGTCGAGATGCTATTTCACAGAATATGATGCCAAGAGAGAATATATCCGTTGGAAGGTCGAATTCATGACCTAGTAAAATTTCGGGAGACATGTATGAATCTGTGCCGCAGAACGTGAGCCTTTTGCTTTCTTCCTCGTTTCGAGCCGCAATACGGGCGAAACCAAAGTCGGTGATCTTGAGGCGACCATTGGCAGTGACAAGCAAATTTTCTCCCTTTAAATCACGGTGTATACATTTACGAGCGTGGAGATATGCCAGGGCGCGGGCGATATCAGTCGCAAAGGATATCCGAAGACGCCATGGGAAAGACTTGTTCTTGTCGAAGATGTACTGGCGAAGATTGCCTGTTGTAGAGGTCGGTACTGTATTTTTAACAAGTGTATGCGCCTGACCGTTCTCGATGTATTCAGAAACAATGAAGATTCGGCCATCAGGCGGTGGTGCCTTAGACAGTCCAAGGTACAAAACGACATTTGGATGGCGAGCTTCCCTTGAGTAAAGATGAGTATTAGGCAAGGATGGTAAAGTGAATGGGCTACTTCATAAGCCGCCACTCCCGCTCGAAATACTTGGAAACGTCATAACTGCTCGATGGAAGTACCTCCTTGATAGCCACGTCGATCCCAAGGTACGACCCTATGTCGTGTGTGAGTAATAGGGGGAAGCTACAGGACGCCGACTGGACCTTTGTATACGTTTCCAAAGGAACCAGATCCCAGTTTCTTCCACTCTCCTTTGATGTCCTGGATGAGGGCAAGATGTGCGTTAGCGAATAACCTAAGATGGAAGTGCATACCTCGAAAGGAATGACATCGAACGCATCTGCCATTCTACGTATCCAACTAGGGTAATGGTGGTATAAACGAGGGAGCGGGCGGGCTACAAGGGACAGCCTTCGCTGGCTGTCATTGTCACAAGATGGCCCGACTCGGGGGAGATAGCACGTGATCGTACCCTGACTCATCTAATCTAATCAAAGCGCATGACTTGATGACCATGCCGACATACCAGCGTTCCCATGACTTTAAGTTCTCGCGTCCAAGCCCTTCTCCGGCCCTCTCGCTGGGCTCTCCAGCCCGACGGGTCAACGTTCGCCGAGAATGGCTGGAGCAACAGGGACATGGACCCTGTTCCACAACACCTGAGAACGTGGACGTGAGCACAATTCTTTGTATGCGTACGACCTTTTTTTTTCTTACTCCACTGGCACGCCAGCACTTGGACCTATGTGTGTCCGCCGTTCTCAATTAGTTAAATCATGACCAGGCAAATCTAGATTACTTACTGGTTGTCTGATGCCGCTACGATACCTGTATGGGAAGCTGCGGGTTCCATGCTCGCAGTAGGCCTGTCTTGGTAGGCGTCACTCTGTTCGTCAGTCGCAGCGTAAGTTGAAGTTTTTGAAGGCGCCAGGCCCTCTCAACCGTTGCCGTTGGCTACTGTATCATTTCCGTGGTCATGGTACTCAATGGGACCATCGGGGCTCGCCTCCACATCGCGTTTCCTGTCCTGAATAGGTCCTCATTCGGTTTCTGGTTTAGTTACTTCACTGTTTTCAGTCGTATTATCCTGTCTATGTTTTGGTTTGGCATCCAGGTAAGCCAGCCGCTGCGTACTAAGCCATGGCATTGCCCATTTAACTACCAAATCGTCAGTCTTTCAATGGGTCACAATGCGTATATCAGGTAGATCTCGAACCATCCTTGTCCCAGGCTATTGTTCTCACCCTCACTCAAGATGATCAAAGTTATATGGCCTTCAATTACGAGGATGCCAAATCATCTCCCTCTCAGTGCTAGTATCACTAGTTCGGGTCTATTGTGCTACTTCATTTATTGGACCCTCCAATTCCCTTTCATACTACTCTCGCCGAAGATGTTAAAGTGGCTGTTTTTTGTCAAGGGCGTGGTAGTTCCAATAACCTGGTTAACTATGGTCATCTGGGCGTTCATCCGGGTACCACCATCCAATGGTCTTTTCACCGGACATGCAACCATCACTGGCTCGCAGTTCTCCTGGACCTGGCTGAGCACATTGAACAGTGTTCTGGGCATTTACGCTACTTTGTCCGTGAATATACCCGATTTCACCGTGAAGGATCTCCTCTTCTTTGTGTCACGCCACTAATTTCATTTCCAGCGGTATGCGAAAGATGAGAAGGCGTAAGCAGCTCGCCTAAGATACTAGACGTGACTCCCAACCTCTCTCTCCTAGTCAATTCATCCAACCCTTGATTATACCCATAGCATTCGTACTCTGCAGTTTCGCTGGTATTGCAGTCACTAGCGCTGGAATTCAGCTTTATGGAGAAGTGCTCTGGGACCCCTTACTACTTATCGACAAATGGGACAATCGTACTGCCGCATTCTTTGTCGCCTTCTCCTTTTGCCTCGCGACTATCGGCTCAAATGTTAGTGCCAACAGTTTTGGCGCCGGAAATGACATGACAGTAATATTCCCAAAGGTAACATTGACCAGTTGGCCACTTCAGGCGTTCTAACAAATAACAGTACATAAACATAAGACGTGGTCAAATCATTTGTGCTTTCTTGGGTGGCTGGGCCTTTGTCCCTTGGAAAATCCTGGCCAAGTAGGTTGAGAATCCTTCTGGGCATCGTAGACCTACATTCACGTATGATCAAGTGCTCAGGGATTCTTGAGCTTCATGAGCGGGTATACTATTTTCTTGGGGCCGTTTGCGGGGATCATGGTTACGGACGTGCGTTTCTATATATGATCTATGGCCACTCACTGACCAGTAGCCTTTGCAGTTTTGGTTAGTTCATAGAGGAAAAGTCGATGTCCCTGCCATGTACGATCCAAACGGCCGATACCGTTATACCAGAGGCTTCGTGAGTCTCCGGATCTCTTGCGTTGCGCGATGACTGATGTTCCAAAGAACTGGAGAGCTGTTGTAGCCATACTTGTGACCGTGGGACCTACCTTTCCCGGTCTTGTCAATTCAATCAATCCAGCTACCAAAGTAGGCTATGTGGTTCGTCTCTTTGATATAGCTTGGATGTACGGGGTAAGTCCTCGATGTGCATCGAGCGCTGTTGTCAGTATACTGATCCTCGCTTGCAAGTTTGTTGTCGCATCTACGGTCTACTATGCCACTTCCGTCTTGTTCCCAGCACGGGAAACATTCGTGGGGAAGCTCATTCTGGCAGATAACGTTATTCTGGCTCATGTCCGTGATGACCAATCTGCCATCGATACATTTGATGTCGATGGGGACCGTGCCAAGGTCCACGGAGAAAAAGGACACTAGATACGGCCCCGTAACTTTCTTTGTTGATCCTAATAAGCATGCGATCATCGGGTTTAGAAAAGCGATCTGGATTCTGACTATAGGCCGGCATCGCAGGACTCGGTATAAATAAAAAGTGCGTGAACACGAAGGTGATCGGTGTATAATACAAGTATGCCGTGCAGGCGGTTCCTGGGATTAGTGCTAAATTCTCACCCATCTAGACTGCTTGACCCGAAAGTCATGTTAGTTCGGAAATCAAATACTGTCGGATTCCTAGGCACAGCTGGTAAGCCGCCTGCCTCCGCTCGCCTGGCCACTTTAAGAGGCGTTGAGCCAATTTCCACGCGCAGACATCCCAATAATTGGGACACCCAGTGTTCCACAACCTTCGCCGATCTGCAAGGCGAAATCGAACCAGTGTCCTTTATACGTAATACACTTGGATGCTCTCCCACTGAATACTGTTGACGTCATCGACCTTTGAAGTCCTCGGCACGTAGCTGCACGTAATCCAAGAACCCGCATTGGGGGTTGTGGAGATCAAGACTAAGGAAGTCCTGTCTCTATTCAAGTCTCTAACACTCGTTCACCGTGGATCGATTTCTCCTTAACTGATAGCTTGTTGGAAATGCGATTACCACGACACCGGAGGAGGATCAGTCGTCGTCGCAAGGAGAACTATTATCACTCCCAGATTCATCCAATTTCCCCTCACTAGCGCTGACGATACGTACGAGGTTCGCAACAAGCTTTGGGCTACCATTTGGTTGGCGAGCCACTACGCGGTCTCCCGATACAGCATCTCTTCGGCCCCCATCCACTATGGCAGAGACGGACAAACGGACGCATGTTCGTGAGGTCATCGCCCGATTGAGACAGCCATTCGGTACGCTGTTACTCACGTGGGACCATGACGACGTGTCAGCATACGAGAGGGTAGCTGCAGGGAGTCTGATCGTTGTCCATTGGAGAAGCTAATTGGCAGCGTTGGGGTACTGATGTGCTGCAAGGTCTGCGCGAGGCACCATCATACCCGATCTCTCGGTCTAGATATTGTCCCGGCCGACATTGCTTTAACGGATATCCGGGATCATCGTGGTAAGATTGATGTTGGTAAGGCAGCTAGAGTAGTCGCTCGTCCTTGATACCTTGATATCACGGGAGTAATTTTATAGCAGTGATTGGCGCAACCAAATACACGTGCGCTGCCCCTTCATTTAAGGTCACAGTGTCCACATTCAGGGTCTTGAACTAGTCCCTCAAGCAGAAAAGCCTATCGGTCCATTGTGACGACACTAGTGAACGTCTCTCATTGGTAGTTGTCCATTGACCGCCACCGATGGCAGACGGAGAAATACATCAGGTTTGACATCTGGTCATGTATCAAAGGAGGTTCACTTGACTCCACTCGCTATGTATGTTTGTGGAATGCCACGACATACGAACAAGTCCTCGAGCATTGGAAAGGGGAGGGGGGGACTATGGCTGGCTACCCCAGATCGCGCCGACGTGCGCTACTAGCTATACTGCAGTGTGCTGATGCTGGTGCTACGACCCACTCCGGCAACCTCCGACCTCCTCCAGCCCTTCCCGCCACAGTGTAAACAAGACGACCTAACGTGATGGGCCGCAAACAATTACATCACAAGAATATTTACTGCGACTGGAAGCAGCGAAATACTCGACGCGAGGAGACAAGATCGCGATAAGGATTGATGACTCTGTTCGAGTCTGAAACGGTGGCAATGGGACATTACTCGTCGACATCTCAGCAGAGATCGCTGCGTGACAGAGGTCTCGTCTGGTTCAACAACCACTACCTCGTCGTATCCGAAGGTAAAATCAAGGACGTCGACGCGTCGATCGGGTCAACAATCCGAGAATGGTCATGCTCTGGCGCCGACAACTACAGGTGCATCAATCTACCGCGACTCGGATGATTCATCGCGTCCTCTACATAGGATATCGTCATGTTTTGGGACACATCGAGTCACACTCAGCTTGGTCAAATTCAACATCCTCGAAGAATTTCGTAAAGTATCGATGGACTTTGAGTAGAAGTCGCTGTCGCGATAAGGAATAGTGCTCATTTACCTAGCATGAAGCTGTCAATCATAGCTCTCACAAACCACCAATCAGTTTGAAGAAAGTGAATGATTCCTAATCATTTAACCCTCCTGTTCCGGCGAACTATAATAGAGCCTGGAGTCGACCGGCACGTCGCATTTGAAGCATTCCCTTGCTCAAACTGCCCGGGGCTCAAAGCTTACGAGAGCATACCTATAAGACAAAAGCAAAGTCAGCCTCCTAGGCCAATCAGGCGCCGGATCATCATGGCCACTTACTTTCCGCTCACCCTCCATTTCTCACCCCTACGATCCAATTCATCCGCGACCTCTTCTGAAACACCGACGGCAACGTCAGCCTTGCAAGTGCGGAGGCTCAGTATGGGGAAAGAGCCTGCCAGCGGGCCTTTCAATAGCCTATTCAGTCGATATCAGCCTATCCATTCTCGACATCCTCACCGATTGCAGTGGAAAACGACGTGGAAACGGGCCATTTCACGTCTCCGGCAAGTCTAAAGCATTCATCTGACTAAGCATCATCGGCACACAACCAAAGCAATAAACCAACTTTCGATAGCTGGGAGATGACCGAATGTCAGCTAGTCCCACACGAACACGCGGTAATCATAAAGCGCGCACTTGAGATCACCCTAGTGGACGACTCAGACAAATTGAGCATCCACAAGCAATCCACACTCATACCTTGAAAATCACGAGGTCGCTACCATGTAACCAGCTCCACAATTTGCCCGCTCTCTCCTTCATGTTCCAGTATGGCCATGGTTCCGTCCAGAACTTCACCATTTCTAGACCGTCGACCTCCTGTCCGTTCACCTCTTTGATATCGGTGCTCAAAACAAAGATTCCCTGTTCAAGGTACGTCTCCCACCGTGTCACCATGTCATGCAGATATACAGTGCTGTCATCTCTACTTCCCGGAAATAACGATGGTGGGAAGAACGTGGTCGAAAGAAGGGATGTAATGGTCTTTTTGAAGTCCGTAGGAGTAACATCAGAAACGAACCATGGGAAGAGCTTTGGGCTGGACGGAGGTTAACGCGCATAACAGCACTGCAGACCCTACTTACTGAAAGACAACCTTGGAAAAGTAGGGAGTGTATGTCACCAGAAAATCCGCAAAGACGAGATCAGTAAACAACTGTCAAGCACCTATCATTCACGATTGTTCTCGCCACTGGGAAAGCAAAGATCAATACCTCGAATCCCGCTGATCACAGTCAGCATATCAGGCAGTCTGGACTCTAGATCCTACGTACCGTTATCTAGAATGAAGTCACAACGCTTCCCTGGTCCCCCTGAAGTCTTGACGTATTGCCACAACGCCTCTTGATCATCTTTGAGGACGAACTCTTTCTTGTCCATCTGAGCAGGCCCAAGTACCTCTTGTAGACGCTCCATATCCGATTGTTTCATGTCAGTTAAGAGAGAAAGATCCTGTTCCAATTTTGAGTAAAACTTCCCTGACGGCTACGAGTCTCATACAGAAGCATTTCCCCTATATTGACATGTTCAAGCCGAGGCGCAGACACCCAGGGAAACATATGCTTACCATAGACACATGTGAATCATCTCTCGGAAGAGAGCAGAGAGTATGTCCGGATACGATTTCCGCCATTCTCTATCACGGAACAGTTGGTGCATCGTGGTTGCAATCTCTTTTTCCCAGACGGTGAGCACTGTCACGTACCAGAATCAAAATCAACGGGAAACGTACGGTGTATCGAGCCAGCGCTATCCTTGAACATTTCCTCCTTTTGCCCAAAGAAAGGATCAAAGTCACGCCATTGATGCGTCTCACTGAAGTAAGACCGAAAGAGACGGTATCTATTCCACTTTATCAGCTTGTCAACGCGAGTAGGGTCTATGGAAGACACACAAGTAGCACCTGCGGGCAAGGTCAGAAGGAAAAATAAATAAGAACAGTCTGAAACGACACACTCCGCAAAGAGCCAAGGCGCGCTGAACCACGTGTTCTGGTCAACAGTCACCAGCCGGGCAAGTTCGGCGTTGTACATCTCGACATCGACGTCGCCGTCCTCGGGTATCGGTCTACACACGACGAAAGCAGTGAGCGACACGATGCGGTTGTCAAACTATTTCCCTCTCACTCGAGCTCCCCATCTCTCGCCATGCGGTACTTTAAGCGACTTGCCTTGGCGATAATGTCCTTGGCCTCCTCGACCTTGTTATCGAGCGCCTTGGCGCGCTCAAGCGCACCTGGGTCCCTGATAGACTCACTGAGACGCTTGGATTCCATCGTCATGTTGTGGATTTCACGGTGGACGCTATCAATGACATTGGTGATGATGATTGGCCAGCGTCTGAGCACTGTGTCATAACTTGTCGAGATGAGCGTGAGCGTTCGAGCGTACGCAAGAAGGGTCTCACGCAAAGCTTAGATATGCAAACGATAAGGAATGATCAGCGCATAGGACTTGGACACGACGACTCCAGGCTCACCCAGACCTGTCCCGGGGATCATAAGGAGGGTATGAAGGGTTGAACATCCTTAGGAGGGGTAAGACGCAAGTTAAAGATAACCCGGCATTCTCCGGATTGATAGCAGTAGTACGACCGTCTTGCTCATGGTCAAAACCGAACACGCACAAAACCATTGTCCATAATCATAGAGCATGAGGCATAGAGCATAATTATACAAGCCGAGTAACGAGAAGATATTGATATTAAGGCAGACGATCATTGCAAACTATGTAAACAGTGACGGCGACCGGGAGAGAACTACTCCGCTGTCTCCTGCACTGCCTGGAGGGTATGACCTCGGGAGTGTGCCTTCTTTGAAGAGGTCCGACCCGCGGACGTTCGAGTTGGATAAGGGGCGGCCGCTATGTGAAGTGCAGGCTCGGTGTGGCGCCGCCCCAACGGTACCGGCTTGTAGGATCGATCGTTCAACATCGCGAGCGCCCTCTCCTTGAGCTTGGCCGATCGAGGGGTCAAGCGAGTGTCCGCGGTAACATCATCATGCTTGGTAGCTTTCGAGGAAGTAGACTTGGCCTTGGGTGTGGAAGGTGGCTTCGGGGGTACAGCCGCGGCTGGTTTCGGCGAAGCAGGCATCGGCGACGGCGCCGCGCCCGATTCACTCGATGCGTTCCCGGGACTGCTGTGCAGAATTTCATAAAAGTCAAATTCGAGGAACTTGGAAAGGCCGAGGTCATCCGTCATTTTTGCGTACGCCCCCTCCGCTCGGCTCGTTAGGTCGTATAACTGGACTACATTGCATTCAGACATGAGACGACCTAGAGGGCAGACAATCAAACGGAAAGGGGCGTACACAGAAGATCATGATCCGTGATATTACAGTCAAGGGCATTTTTGCAAAGAGGGACGAGGGACGCAGTAGCGATGTAGTGATCCATACGTTGCGTTTGTGTCAGCGCTGGATTATTAAGCGCATTTTCGTGCATGGCACACGCAACCTGTACGCGGCTTAATCTAACCCGGACTCTCCACAATATGTCAAGGACATACCTGAAGAATTTGCACCAGCTGCAGCACCATCAATGAATGAACGTGACCAAAGACGGGGATACTTACCGATTCCTGTTCATTCCGGTCCAGGAGGAGCCTCAACTGGAGGAACTCTAAGAGCTCGTCGCAGGTCTGCATGTAGGCGTATCCGTCTGGATGCATGAACTGAGCTGCAAAAGCAGCGTTGGCGTCTCCGAACGCTTTCCTGACCTGCTCTCGGATTGGTAGTGTCTGCATGAGTTGGGAGACTATGTGTTCAATTTCGCAGTCGGTTTCCCCCCACAGTAAAGGATCTGGTTGAGACATGTTTTCAAGCTGTCGAGTGGGTGAATCAAAAAGATGGTGACGGTGATGGACTTCTTCGTCAAAAGTCCAGACATTTATACCTCGTCCTCTCGAGGTGGTCCGTCATTGTGAACAGAAGAATAACGGTGTGGACGCTGATCGTGGACGGTGGTACCGATTTAAGCGGTGGTGTGTGGTCAAAGCGGAACCAAAAAGACACAGTTTCATTGACGTAGTCCGCGGCATTGCTCAAACGACTTGGGATATCGTGATTGTGGGCATCAACAAGCGTGTACAAAGCAAACCATGCATGACTGAACCAAAGACCTTGTCCACACCGCGTTCACTGGCCCTTTGCCAAGTGCGCTTCGTATTGTTTCAGGGTGAACGTTTTCTTCACGACGCGTCCATCAAATTCGAAAGGATGGTCGAGTGGGCGTCTCACCTGTGAAAACGCATGCATTTGGGCGATGTGCTCCTTCAATTTCTCGTTGACTACAAGTGAAGATCGAGGAGACCGTTTCGTCGTGAACGACGTCGACATACCTAGTTTGTGTCTCGCAAGCGTCGATTTGCCTTCGAACGTCTAGGATCGATTCTAAGCAGATGACGGGTAGGAAACAGGGACGGGTACGCACCTCGCTGACGATGAGGACAGCGTAGTTAGCTCCACAACCGCTTGACTGGTCCTCGATCTCGAGATGCGACACTTCGAACGCGTTGCGAATGGCCTGCTCGAGCTCGTCGACCTTGACTGGCATGACGGTGATCTGATAAGCTCTAAGGCCTAATTAGTCACTGGCATTAGCCCCTCTTCAACTCCTTTCATCATGTCTACCGAACTCGCCAACGCCGTCTTCAACTACCCCGCCATCGATAACCATGCTCACCCGATCCTAGCGGCAAGGAATCGCAACGCATTTCCGCTGGAGGGCATCATTTCTGAGGCCAACGGCAGCGCCCTCACTCGGCACGCACGCTACACCTTAACGAGCTATCGCGCGACACTGCAGCTGTCCAAGCTATTCCACCTGGACGCTGAGCCCACCTGGGACGCCCTAAAGCACAAGCGGAACACCACAGACTACCTCGAGCTCTGCAGGACGTGCTTCAAGCCCACCGGCATCCAGTGCATCCTCCTCGACGACGGCCTGGGTGACGGCCCCAGCCTCGCCGAACCGATTAAGTGGCACGATCAGTTCACGTCCAGCCCCTGCAAGCGAATCGTGCGAGTCGAGGCAGAGGCAGAGGTAACGTCGCCGTCCGTTGACATGTACATACCCCTATCTGTTGATCCCGCCCAAAGGACATGCTTCGAGCGATGCTCGACAAGAACTCCGCTCATGTGTCGACGTCCACCGCTACCGTCGTTGACGTCTTGGAAGAATTGACGGACAGGTTCATGACCGTTATCCTCGCCCATGCCCAGGACGACCATGTCGCCGGCTTCAAGTCCGTGGTCTGTTACAGGTGTGGACTCGGTAACGTGCTACCAGGGGGCAGTATTGACTACGTGTGATAGGACGGGGCTCGACGTATCACCTTCAAACACCTATGAGGAAATGCAAGATGCAGTCCTGGAACTGTTGCAACAATACAAAACCTCCCAAAGCCTCCGCTTGAATCAAAAGGTACTGAACGACCACCTCGTACGCCTCACGTTGCAGATTGCGGGACAATGTAAGAAACCGGGTAGGTTTTGCAAGTCACCACATCCATCTCAGCGGTAATGACTATGTCAACCCAAACCAAAAGTGCAGTTTCACACGGGTGAGATGCATTTGTTGGGGAGACCGAGCAGAGAACTCACCGCTGAACAGGCCTTGGAGACAATGACATGAAAATGACCAAATCCTCGGCCGCATACATGCAATCCGTCATCGAGGCTTACCCCAGCACACCCATCGTCCTCCTTCATGCGAGCTATCCATACATCCGTGAGGCCGCGTACCTGGCATCTGTATATAAGAACGTCTATCTGGACTTCGGAGAGGTGATTCCGTGTCTGTCAGGCGACGGCCAGCGAGCCGTCCTCCGACAGGCGTTGGAACTCGCGCCGACGAATAAAATATTGTGGTCGAGTGCGCAGCGCTTTTTGCATCGTCTGTGACTGGTCGCTCACACATGGTTCACTCCAGCCGACGGACACTGGTGGCCAGAAGTGTATTATTTGGCGAGCGTTCAAGCGCGGTCGGCCCTTTTCGAGGTTTCCTTTTTTTTCTCGAAATCGGATTACTGGCTGATGGGATGGGTCATCCAGGTACTTGACGGCGCTCTAGGTCGGGGAGAGCTCACAAAGCAGCAAGCGATCGAGATCGCACAGAATGCTTTGTTCCATAACGCGAACAGGCTGTACAAGTTAGGCCTTGAACCAGATATGGGCCTCTTGCCGCTGGTAGTCTGACACGGTGAGGTGGTAAAGATAGCTTTATTGGATTAACTTATGTATCTCGTCATCCGGTGATTTAATTATCACCAGTGTCAAAGACCAGTTCATGTCTTGCTCCTTGTAATTTCGATCGCCATCTCTCATTTTTCCTTTGATAAATCAGCGCGGATGTCAGACAAGTGGCCAGAAATAAGCAAGGTCTAAGATATATGCTCCAACGCGTTAGTGTTTCCCATTGCTGGTGGAGCGTACTAGTAAGACCGCCATGTCCGAGCATCTGCACCATAGCTTATATGGACGATTGTCAATTGCTCCTTTGCAGCTGAGCAAGCTTTTTTCATTAGCCTCCAAGTGTCTAAGCGGTCCTAAAAAGTCTCTTACAACATGACTTACTCACTGGGAACACCGATACTCGGCGGGCTGCTTCTACATTGCTGATGGAACACGGCCTCAGTGCCGAGATCCATCGGAGACGATGTTTCGGACTATTCGTTTTCGAGGGGGTCGCCGAATTATCCGAGAAGGAAAAATCATAAGTAGCCGAGGATTCCGAGTTCGCTGTTCGGTTCTGATGTAGAGTTTTCAAACTCAGTCATGGGAGAAAAGAAGTTATTTCTGTGTGACCGTCACTATCTCACCCGTTTCTTCACTTGATTCTTGCTCGAGCTTCAAGCTCAGAATAACCAATGTCTATCCCTGTGGACCATGAAAGAAGCAGGTACGAGTTGTGACGCCTGAACTTACAGATACACTTACGGTTGCGTTGGACATAATGGTACCATACATGGTACTGTTACGTGGCAACTGTGTGATCTGTCAAGTCGTCGCAAGTCAGTGCGCTTTCTCGAACTTTGGCCCATCTGCATCGTAGCCCTACATGCCATAACGGCTCTTTATTTACACCATGGCTTACTTACTGCCGGCACCCGACGGGTGGTCGGCAGCATCAGCAGTGTAGAAGCAACTCACCGAGTGTTGACGGTTGAGTAAGTCAATAGGCTGACCCTGATACTCTTGCCGAGCAACGTCTGATGGATTACCGTCAACCTAGGTTTTTGATGGGCCAACCGGCCTACTATCCAAGGGAACTGTGATAAATTCCCCCAAAGTTCTGCCATCACTGGTGGTGTTACATGCAACTAGGAGTGCCCGGGAATCAATGCGAAGAATTTCCTCATCCGTACGGCCAATGTATTACTTACTGTTACGTTGAGCATCAGTTCAACACTCCATATAGGTATACAATCTTCAATACAAGTTGGACCCTGGATAACTGTTTGGGTAAATCCGCCAAAATGTCGTCAGTAAGTATGACACTCTTACTGAGCAGCATCAATGGGTTACTGTTTTTGATGCCAGCCAGCCTGTACTATCTGTCTGAAATGGATAAGTTCCGCCAAAGTTCTGCCATCACCGACAAGTGCCCGGGAATCAATGCAAAAGAACCCCCCGCTCTATCTACGGGCATCGGCGTATTACTTACGGTTACGTTGGGCTGCAGTTCGACATTCCGTATAGGATACAAGCTGGATCCGCCATACCGTCCATAGCGAGCCTACCTAGTGAGTCTAATAATACTCTGATCGCTCCCGCCCTCTATAAATATCTGGTTATGACCAAAGCCCATCCCCTACCCCTCTGCCATGTTTTTCTCCAGACTTTTCCCTCACCTTGCTCTTGGAATTTTGTCCGTTATCTCAAGTGTCCTCTCTCAGAATGCCAATCCAACCGCTGCGCCAAAACGCACTACTGTTCTTATCCTGGGTGGCGGTATGACAGGCATTATTGCAGCCCGAACGCTTCACGAGCAAGGCATCGATGACTTCGTCATCCTCGAGGCCCAGACCGAACTGGGTGGTCGTATGAGCCACGCGACTTTTGGTACACCTGGGAGACAATTCGTTATCGAGCGAGGTGCAAATTGGGTCCAGGGAACACAGGAAGGCACCGGTCGGGCAAATCCGATATGGGACTTGGCCCGGAAACACAATCTGACTACATACCATCATAGGGAATCCGTTAGTATGTGCATGATCTGCCTGATTTGTGAGACGTACTAATGGATCTTAGCTACCTACGATGAAAGTGGCTACAACGATTACAGTGATGTGCTTGCCAACGCAGCCAATAAGTTCAGTCAGGCTTCTGCTCTCGCAGGTACGTCAACCTCGATTTTTCGCCACGACCATGGATCGATCAGCTTGGTCGCTGCACTCAGGGCAACGTATAGCACAGGGTGAAGTTGATATGAGTCTCGGATCAGCATATAGTCTCATGGGCATCAGCTCCAACACCCCACAAGAAGTGGCCAGTGACTACTACGTAATCGACCTTGTAGGGAAAACTACAGTATGTATTAAACACAACTGACTTGGTATTTAGGAATGCAAGTCATTGTTTGTCGTGTCCGATTTACGCTAATTTTTTCTTTCGGTTCTCAATGGCAGTTGCACAGGTATGCGGTCCGACGTAAATCCCGAACCATTATTCAAGTCGTTTTTAGTCACCCCCACAATTATCGTGGCTTGCTTCTGCGTGGGTAAGAACCAGATAATAATCCCCAAGTCGTCCTCATTTTTTGGTAGAACAATAATTTCACATACGTCCCTGAAGCTGGGGGATTCTCTAGTGAAGACCGGATGTGTATCGATCAGCGTGGATTCTCTTACATCGTGGAAGCGGAAGCGGCCGAATTTTTACAGCCCAAGCAAGTAATCTACAATGAGACCGTCAACCTCATCCAATATGGCGGACATAACGTCACCGTGCACACGAACAGCGGCCTGACAATCATCGCTGACCGTGTTCTATGCACGTTCAGCGTTGGTGTGCTGCAACACGACGACGTTCGCTTCCGGCCTCCGTTACCTGATTGGAAAGTCGAAGCTATTAATAGCGTTACAATGGTCAGTAGCCCAGTGTGGTTTTGATCACGTGTTCACCATGTTCCAGGCTACTTTTACCAAGATCTTCCTGCAATTTAATGAAACGTTCTGGTTCCCAACACAGGTGAGAGTTTGCATGTCATGACGATAGTATCAATGTGTTCATGTTGTGCCAGGTGGGATTGTATGCTGACCGGCAAAGAGGGAAATATCCCGTCTGGCTGAGCCTTGATCATAACGGGCTCTTCCCTGGTTCCAACGCGATCTTTGCCACAGTTACCGTAAGTGAGCACCGTGTGATCAGTGGACACTCTTCTTATGTAATGTCAGGGTGACTGGTCTCTCTACGTTGAGCAGCTCACTGTTGATGAAGTCCAGTCGGAGGTCATGGAGGTTCTTCAAACTATGTACCCGAACATCACTGTCCCTCGACCCGTCGACATTTATTTCCCAAGATGGGCCTCCGACAAGCTATTCCGAGGCTCATACGCCAACTGGAAGCCGTCCTATGTCCCTTCTCACGCAGAGAACTTGAAAGCAACCGTTGGCGATCGCCTCTGGTTTGCTGGTGAAGCTACCAGCGTTAAGTACTTTGGTTCGTCACACTGGCACGATGCCTTTGCGTCGATGTGTACGCTCACGCGCCGTCCACTTAGGTTTCTTGCAAGGTTCCTATTTCGAAGGCCAGAATGCCGGTGCGGCCCTTGCGGCATGTATCAAGGGAAGGGGTAGTTGTGAACGCCCACACGTTGAGATCTCGAAGAATGCTCAACCATATGTGTTTTGAGGTCACTTTAGTAGCCCGTCCATCTTGTATTCGACGCTGTCATGTTTCAATTGTTGTTGACGCTGACTAGACTTGTAGCGCATTGTTGTACTACTTTGGGATGTATTGGTAATAGATCCTTTAGGCAGGCTGGGCTCGGTTCGCCGGCCCATTTCAGAGTCGGAAAGGAATGAAGACCCTGTGGCTCTCCCGCCGGCCTGTTACCAAGTCTACCAACCATATGGAATCCTCGATGGTTTACTTAAATAAGAACGGTGTTTACAGTAAATTCACACGTCATCAGGGACCGCCCACTTAACGTCCATTCGATTCAAAAGTAAAGTCCCGAGGAGCTGCCCCTTTACGACCATGCAGACGGCGGGAACGCGGCTCCGCCACTCGTAAAATTCCTTTTTCTCTGACCTAACTTTACACCCGATGCATCGGGGTGTATCTATGATACGCGGAACTTACATAGGCCCGCCCTGATACTTGCCGGGCAGCGTCTGATGGATACCGTCAACCTACTTTTTTGATGGGCCAACCAGCCTACCATATGTCTAAAATAGAAGGAATCGTGATAAGCTCTGCCAAAGTTCTGCCATCTCTGATGCTTACATGCAACTAGTAGTGCCCGGGGATCAATCCAAAAGACCCTCCTCCGCTATACGGCCAGTCTGTTACTTACGGTTACGTTGAGCACCAGTTCAACACATATAGGCATACAATGTTCAATACAAGTTGGACCCTGGATAATTGTAAACCCGCCATAAGCATGCATCTGCCTGTCGGTAGTGAGTCTAGCAATACTCTGAACGCCAATTCGACTGCGACGCTAAAACGCGCTACTGTTCTTATCCTGGGTAGTGGTATGACGGACATTATTGCAGCTCGAACGCTTCATGAGCAAGATATCAATGGCGTTCCAGACCGAACTAGGTGGTCATACGACTTTTGGTATACCGGGTTCAAGTTAAACTGTAAGCTTCCTGACATACAGTCACGTGTACGATACTATTTCTCCACCTCGTAGTCGCCCTATAGAGCTTGGTCCAGTTCTGTCTGTCCGTTCACCTTAGTGTTTCTGCTGTCGGCCACGGCTGGTTTTCAAAGGAGGCCCAGAAGGCAACGGTCGAGACCCGTCGGGCAAATCCAATCTGGATTTGACTCACAAACATAATCCGACTACGATCTATTTTGATGAAGGAGACATTAGTATGTACATTTCGTTCCTTGGAAGAATTCGTGTAATGTGTCCATGAATCCCAGCTACCTACGATGAAAGTGGCTACAACGGTTACAAGGCTGATTAGACCTTTGACTGCCCCTTACACTGTTATCCCCTTGGTTTGCCTTCTCCCGCTTGGAATTCCGTGTATTTCTTATGATACGGACTGACTGCTTCAAGTCCAGCCCGGGGAACTTGTCCATGCGTTGATTTGCAGGTCAACAAGCGTCGTTTTTTTTAGTGAGTGTTCCTGTTGAAATCATTTATCGACGTAGCTATTATCATCGTCAAATACAAGATCAGAGCTTTGTTCGCTTGCGGTTTCGGCCGCCATCTCTCGTTTCTTGTTTAAGAATCCCAGGACCGACTCCAGGATTTCCCTCTCTCCCGAACGCGGATGTCAGATATGCGATCAGAAACATAGGATGTAATATGCCCACCTGAGATTTAATGTTCCAGCGTAAGTTTGACTGCCGGTCGGATATCTTCGCTCTGTCGCAGTTTCACCACAACTATCATGCCATCCAGTTTCGCTCGCACCACGTCGGACAGGATGGCCGCAGTTTCGAGATCGTCTTTGAATTCGTACTCGCTGTCCGTTCGTGACCACACCTCGGATTTCAGACAAGAGGTCGTCGACGTTTTGCGCATTCTGGCTGACTACCCATTTCTGCGAGGCTACACCACCGATTTGAAGCGTGATCGTGTCGTGTGGATTACCCAAACCATAGCCGAGAATGAGCTCACTATTTGGTTTAGTGCCTGGACACCTTGACCAGTCCCTCGTGTGCTGCTGATGCCATGGTGGCCTCGGATTTGGATTTGGGATGTGCGACGATCGAGATCGTGTTGGAAGACTTGTCTTGAGCATCATGGTCACGGGAAACGATCCATGAGACGGGCTGCCCACGTTTGTGATTCAATAGGTTTACGCCGGGGATGAGAATGGCCCGGGCCGAGATGCGTCAATGATGTCGAGATGAGTGAAGGGTCGGGGGAGAGGATAGATGAAGGGAACGCGCGGGAGGAGATGAGCCGGGACGGCAAGATACACGTCCGAGTCCAGGCTAGTCGCGCATACGGATAGAGGCTGGGTGTCACTTGGACACGGGGACGAACCAAGTGAACAACGCATCGCCCCGCGCATGATCTAACTCTCCAGTATCAAGGACATAGCTGAAGAATTTGCACCAGCTGCAGCGTTGTACGGAAGGAAAGTATGCTCCAGCGTGCCAGTGCATGAGCGTTTCCGACGTTTTTTCGATGCCGAAAGAGCATTATAAGGCTAACTTTCACCGCAATTTAGACATTCTCAATAACGATGAGAAAATGTTGGAAACGCCCATGTGTAAGACCGCCACATCTAACTTCGCTTGCACTGCCATGTCCGATACTAATAGTACGGCCTCAGCTTCGAGATGCCCCGTCTCCGAACTCATTGCTCTTTGCCGCGTCCGCACCAGCCTATCAGGAAATTGGGACTGCATAAGCGAGTCAAAGGTCAACCTTTTAGGTGCTGGATTTGGTTAGGCCCTCGCCAACCTCGCATAGCCCATTCAAACGGCCTGCAAGAAAGTTGTCAAATGGTAACGTTATATTGTCTACTTTGCAGATTGGCATACCCACGGAGGCCATCGATATTTCGGCCTACCATTCGCTTTCGAGGGTACCACCGTGTCGTACGGACTATCTCAGAAGGAAAAATTGAGCACCGAGTCTGGTACTCTCCTACTATCTCCCTCATTTCTTCAGTTGTTTACGCTCGCTTAAGCTCCAAGCTCTCAGGGGCCCAGAATAGTTCATAGTGTCTATCCCTGTGGGCCATGAAAGACTGCCGAGCTTACAGATACTTACGGTTGCATTGAATAGATTGGTATCATACTAGTGTTGTTACGTAGCAACTACGTGATGTGGTCAAGTCGCCACGCGGTAAGTGCGCTTTCTCAGACTACAAACCGAAAAGTAGATTCTGACGCGGATTCTAGGAAGGACCATAAATTGCCATTTCTGCTGTACTTTGTAGGTCATCGTCCAATCGATATTACAACTCTGAAAATGCTTACGGTAGAAGTCGTAACTGACTGTTTCGCGCTTTGATAAATGTCCGGTTGCGACCAAGGGCTCTTCCCTACTGCTCTGCCATGTTTCTCTCTAGATTGTCTTCTCCTTTCATTCTGCTAGGGGTTTTGTCCGCCATCTCAGGCGTACAATCCCGGGACCTCAATCGGACCACCACGCCCAAACACGTTGCTGTCCTTGTCCTGGGTGGAGGTATGACAGGCATCATTGCAGCCCGAACGCTTTACGAACAAGGCGTTGATGACTTCGTCATCCTCGAAGCACGGACCGAGTTGGGTGGTCGTATGAGTCATACGACTTTTGGTATACCTGGGAGACAATTCGTTATCGAGAGAGGTGCAAACTGGATCCAGGGAACACAGGAAGGCACGGGTCGGGCAAATCCGATATGGGACTTGGCCCGGAAACACAATCTGACTACATTCCACCATAAAGAATTCGTCGGTACGTACATTATCCACCTGGAGGGATTTATGCAATGTGCTCATGGACCTTAGCCACCTACGATGAAAGTGGCTACAACGATTATAATGATGTGGTTGATAATGCGGCCAATAAATTTGATCAGGCCGTTATTCTTGCAGGTATGCCAACCTCGATTTCCAGTCAGAACTGTGGATCGATCAGCTGGATCCCTGCGCTTAGGGCAACGCATAGAACAGGGTGAAGTTGATATGAGTCTCGAATCAGCATATGGTCTCATGGGCATCGGCTCCAAAACCCCACAAGAAGTGGCTAGTGACTACCTCACGATTGACTTTGTAGGTAAAGCTGCAGTCACATATTAAACACGACTGACTTGGTATCTAGGAATGCGAGTCACTGTTTATTTTGTCTGATTTACGCTAATTTTTTCCCCCGATCCTCACTCGATGGTAGACGCACAGGTACGCAGTCTGATTTAAGTCCAGAACCGTTATTCAAGTCGTCTTCAGTCACCCTCGCAATTATCGTGGCTTGCTTCTGCGTGGGTAAGAATTAGACGACATCCTCAGTCTCCGAGTCGTCCTCATTTTTTTGGTAGAACGATAATTTCACATACGTCCCTGATGCCGGGGGATTCTCTGATGAAAACCAAATGTGTGTCGACCAGCGTGGATTCTCTTACATCGTGGAAGCGGAAGCGGCCGAATTTTTACAACCCAAACAAGTGATCTACAACGAGACCGTCAGCCTCATCAAATATGGCGAACATAACGTCACCGTGTACACGACCAGCGGTCTGACAATCATCGCTGACCGCGTTTTATGCACGTTTAGCGTTGGTGTACTGCAACACAACGATGTTCGCTTCCAGCCTCCTTTGCCTGACTGGAAAGTTGAGGCCATCAACAGCATTACGATGGTTGGTGGTCTAGCGTAGTATCGGTCAGATGTTCATCATGCTCCAGGCCACTTATACCAAGATCTTCCTACAGTTCAATAAAACATTCTGGTTCCCAACACAGGTGAGAGTTTGTCACATCATGACGTATCGATCTGTTCATGCTGTACTAGTTAGGATTGTATGCCGATCGACAAAGAGGGAAATATCCCGTCTGGCAAAACTTGGATCATAACGGATTCTTCCCCGGTTCCAGCGCAATCTTTGTCACAGTTACCGTAAGTGAGCACCGTGTGATCAGTGGACACTCTTCTTATGTAATGTCAGGGTGACTGGTCTCTCTACGTTGAGCAGCTCACCGTTGATGAAGTCCAGTCGGAGGTCATGGGTGTCCTCCGAAAGATGTACCCAAACATCACCATTCCCGAACCCGTCGACATTTATTTCCCGAGATGGGCCTCTGACAAGCTATTCCGGGGCTCGTACTCCAACTGGGGACCGTCCTATGTCCCTTCTCACGCGGAGAACCTGAGAGCAACCGTCGGCAATCGCCTCTGGTTCGCTGGTGAAGCTACTAGCGTTAAGTACTTTGGTTCGTCACACTGGCACGGTGTCTTTGCGTCGATGTGTATGCTCATGCGCCGTCCACTCAGGTTTCTTGCAAGGTTCCTATTTCGAAGGCCAGAATGCCGGTGCGGCCCTTGCGGCATGTATCAAGGGAAGGGGTAGTTGCGAACGCGCACATGTTGAGATCTCGAAGAATGCGCAACCATATGTGTTTTGAGGTCACCTTAGCAACCTGTCCATCTTGTATTTGAGGTCGTCATGTTTCGATTGTCGTTGACGCTGACTAGACTTACAGTTGATGTACCGTTTGGGGCCCGAGTCGTGTTAGATACGTTAGGGGGCCAGGCAAGGCTCGCCGACCCACTCAGTGCATATTTCAGAGTCGAAAAGGATAAAGGCCCTGTAGCCCTCCCGCTGGCCCGTTACCAAGTCAACCAACCATATGGAATCCTCGATGATTTAAGAACAGTATTTACAGTGAATTTCCGCGTTATCAGAGACTGCCCACTTAACGTCCATTCAGCCCGACTTTACAGGACTTTACTAGGTCTCGACCAGCTGCCCCTCTACGACCACGCCCTACCCACGTACGAGGGCGAGATGCGGTGGGAATGCGGCTCCGCCGCCCGTAAATTTTCCTTTGCTCTGACCTAACGATGTGCATAACTGGCCCCTGACACTCTTGCGTCAGATGGGTCACCATCAATTTACGTTTTTAATGGGCTAACCAGCCTACCATTTGTCTGAAATAGAAGGAATCAAGATCCGTCAAAGCTCTGTTATCACTGGTATTACATGCAAAAGAGTTTCCTCAATACAAGTTGGGCCCATCTGCAGAGCAAGACGAATAACGTTATCGTTTGACGACTCTTACCATTCAATTAAAGCTGCTAACCGAGCTTCCTTCCTAATCAGAAAGTGAAATTCCATGTTTTTGACTTCCCGGTTTGCTAATGCCGCCCGCCCGCCCCTGGCCCGCGGCCTGGACCCTGAATAATTATTTGGTAAACCCGCCATAGTACCGTCGGCTAAACCTGCCTCCGTTTCGTGATCAGTGTAGTGAGCATGACATATTATACTCTTACCGCTCCTGCCCTCTGATAAATATCCAGCTACGACCAAAGCCCACCTCCCACCCTTCCGCCATGTTTCTTCCAAAATTTTCCCCTCACCTCGCTCTTTTTATTTTATTTGCTGTCTCAGGTGTGCTCTCTCAGAACGCCAATTCGACCGCTGCGCCAAAACGCACTGCTGTCCTCATCCTGGGTGGTGGCATGACAGGCATCATTGCAGCTCGAACGCTTCATGAGCAAGGTATCAATGACTTCGTCATCCTCGAAGGCCAGGCCCAACTGGGTGGTCGCATGAGCCACACGACTTTTGGTATACCTGGGAGACAAGTCGTCGTCGAGAGAGGCCCAGGTTGGACCCAAGGAGCCCCAGAAGGCAACGGTCGGGCAAATCCAATCTGGGGTTTGGTCCACAAACATAACCTGACTTTGGTGGATTATGATGAAGGAAGCATTAGTATGTATATTTTGTTCTTCTGGAAGAATTTGTGTAATGTGTTCATGAATCCTAGCTACCTACGATGAGAGTGGCTACAACGATTACACTGATGCAACGAACAACGCAATCAGCAATTTTAATCAAGCCACTGCTCTTGCAGGTGTGTCAAAGTCACTCTTTTCGTCCCAAATGCCATTGATCTACTCGGCTATTGCACTCAGGCCAACGTATAGAAGAGAGTGAAGTTGATATGAGTCTCAGATCGGCATATGGTCTCATGGGCGTCAACCCAAAGACTCCACAAGAAGCTGCTGGCGAGTATCTTGTGATTGACACTGTACGAAAAATTTGCGGCGCCTATTAAGCTTGGCTGATTCGTTCTCTAGGAATGCAAGTCGTCATTCACTTCGCGTGACAACGGTTGCTAATTTTTTTTTGTTTTCATCTGATGCCGGCAGTTGCGCAAGTAGGTAATCTGACACAAGGTCTTGAGCCGTTATTGAAGTTATTTTCAGTCACCCTCACAAGTATCGTGGCTCGTTTCTGCATGGGTAAGCACTAGATGACAGTCACCCTTGGTATCATCTTCACCTTCAATAGAGCAATAATTCCACATACGTTCCTGAGTACGGAGGATTCTCGGGTGAAGAGCGGATGTGTCTCGATCAGCGTGGATTTTCTTACATCGCACAGGCGGAAGCGGCCGAATTTTTACAGCCCACACAGGTGATCTACAATGAGACCGTAAATCTCATCAAATATGGCGAACATAACGTCACCGTGCACACGAACAGCGGCCTGACAATCATCGCTGACCGTGTTTTATGCACGTTCAGTGTTGGTGTGCTGCAACACAATGATGTTCGCTTCGAACCTGCTTTACCTGGCTGGAAAGTTGAGGCCATCAACAGCATTACAATGGTCGGCTGTCTAGTTTGATCTTGGCCAGATTCTCATCGTGCTCTAGGCTACATACACCAAGATCTTTCTGCAATTCAAGGAAACATTCTGGTTCCCGACACAGGTGAGCCCTTCTCATGTTATGGGGATATCTTTCTGTTCACATTGTGTTAGTTGGGGTTGTATGCTGACCGGCAAAGAGGAAAATACCCCTATTGGCTGAACCTGGACCGCGTCGGATCCTTTCCTGGTTCCGGCATAATTTTTGCCGTAGTTACGGTAAGCAGTGCCCTGCGATCGACAAACATTCCTCCTACGCCATTTCAGGGTGACTGGTCTCTCTACGTCGAGCAACTCACTCTCGATGAAGTCCAGTCGGAGGTCATGGGTGTCCTCCGAAAGATGTACCCAAACATCACTATTCCCAAACCCGTCGACATTTATTTCCCGAGATGGGCCTCTGACAAGCTATTCCGAGGCTCGTACTCCAGCTGGGGACCGTCCTATGTCCCTTCTCACTCTGAGAACCTGAAAGCGACGGTCGGTGATCGCCTCTGGTTCGCTGGTGAAGCTACTAGCGTCAGGTACTTTGGTACGTCATGACGTCTCTGTGCCGCCAAGTATGTTCACGTGCCGCCTGCTCAGGTTGGTTACATGGTGCCTACTTCGAGGGTCAGAGCGCCGGTGCTGCCCTTGCGGCGTGTATTCAGGGAAAGGGTAGTTGCGAACGCCCACACGTTGCAATCTCGAAGAGTGCTGAACCATATGTGATTTGACGTCATCTTGGTAGCTCACCATATGACCTTTTTTTGTTGGAGATTCAGCCCGCTGTAGATACCCTACGTGTTACCAACCTTCCTTATGGACATTCCGACCGCGCACTTCGCGCGTGTCCACTCGCTCTTTTCCTCCAGTCTCATTCACTCGTCTAAGCTTCTATATCTTGATACATAGTATTGCCCTTGTTGTACCAGCTTACCAGCTCACTCTCGTTACCCGTACCTCCGGACGCTAACAGTTTTCATTTATCGTTATCGTTAACTAAACTCAAACCAGTGTTTCGGCCTTGGATTTTGAACATATACTTTGTGATGTGCTTAATTCTTCGCCCAGATCTCCAGCCCAGTTCAGTGCTCTTTGCCAACGTCGGCAGGGGGTAAGAACACCATGGCACCGCTCCAGCCTTGACTTTCCATGGCCGAGCCAATCAGCCCTACGTACCAATGGCGAAGTGCAGTCTGATTGGAGTTTTGACTGACCCTTGTACCCTTAGTTCGCCTTCTCCCGCTTGTATTCCATATACAGTGCACTTGCTCATAATGCATAAAAAATCTCATAACGTATATTAGGAATTTGCTACACTTTTTTAAGCGAGCAATTCAGTTTATTAGCAATCTCATACTGTATACTACTATGCATTATGAGCAAGTGTACTGTACTTCTTATGATGTGGGCTAGCCGCTTTGAGTCCAGCCTGGGGAACTCGCCTATGTGTTGAGTTGCAGGTCGACGAACGTAATTTTTTTTTTTCAGTGTGTTCCGGCGTGATCATTTGTCGTTCTAGTAGTAGTAGTTATCATCACTGTCAAATACAAGATCGTCCCCTCGTTGCCTTGCGGTTTCGACCGCCGTCTCGTTTCTCGTTCAAGAATCCCAGGATTGACTCCAGAATTTCTCTTTCCTGAACACGGATGTCAGATATGCGGCCGGAAAGATGGGGTGTACGATGCCTACCTGAGATATAATGCTCTAGCATGAGTCTGGCTACCGGTCAGATATCGTCTCTGTCGCAGGTCCGCCACGGTCATCATGCCGTCCAGCTTCACTGGTTCCAACTAGCTGCACGTCCTCGAGAGTTGGAGGGTAAATTGATAATTCAACGAAGTCTAGTAGCGCATCTCCTTAGGAGATAAATATTCTTACTTGAACTCTGGTGTAAAAAGCAGTGCAAATCTAGACGCCATCAAAGGAGAGCCAGTGCAACGTAGGAACCTCCAGCGAGTAACCGGCCAGTCCTTGTAGTACATCAAGTATCCCAACGTTGCCAATCAACCTGCCCAAAGTGTTCGGCGTGATCGATGATCTCCTGCACCTGGACAGTGATCCGACTCTCTACAACAACCCTCTCGTGCGCTGCCACGTCCCATGGTCCCGGGTGAGTAACAGCGCACCAAACAGTTGGCTCAGTCGAGCGAGGGCCTCACGAGCGTGCCTATGCCTGTCCGTCTCCGCCATAGTTGAAGGAGGTAGAAGAGACACTACGCGAGAAGGTGTTCGGGAAAGGGGAGGAGGCTGGAGCAATGTTGTATCAGAAGAGGGCCGGGAGAGTGGAGGAGGCAGAAGAGATGCTGCATCGGAAGGGTGTTCTATGAATCGCCAGCTAAATGGAAACCCAATCTTTGCCGCGAAGCTCCGCGTCTTTGGCGCTGAAGGGGGCCAATTGGGACCGGGAAGCGACGCCAGCTCAGCCAGTAAGGAAGACTGACCTGCTTGGGTTTCTAGGGCTAACAGATCCTCCGTGTCCTCTTCTGGGATCGTGGAAATCATGCTTCCGAACGGTTGTTCTCCAAGGAGAAAGTCGGTCCATGGATGAACGAGTGTCAGAGTCTTGAATCGCAACAGGCCTCCTCACTCTTGATCTCCACGACTCTCAACGAGGCCGCCTATATCCAGAAGACGCGACTCGGTCCACTTTGGGGAACCGCCATGGGTCCCAGCTTGAAAGAAATGCACGGGAGCCTCATTCGCCTTCCGTTGAAAGCCGGTACAGGAAACTCTTTCAGTTGATCGTAAAACTTTACCGCCAGAGTGAGATCCATCATGGCTATGTGCAGTCCAGGAACGGTGGACTTCATCTCGTAGTTTGGGAGTGTAGGTGGGACATGTGATGTCAGTGGCTTGCTAAGCATCGCAATCCTGGCCGGGAGGTAGCTGTCGAAGCCCCCCGTTTTCCCATCCCATGCACGGATGCTTGTACCTCCCGAACTCGTCACCAGCTGTGCTAGTAACTTCCCAAATTCCTTGTCTCCTTCACCATATACGACTGACGTCGTCAGGGAGAGTATTCCGAGTAATGAGTAAGCCTCGTCTTTGATACGTGTAGACAGCCGAGTTGAAGCCAGGCGAAGCTTCTCTCATATGTCCTCCAATCCTGGTCGAAGTCTGTCAGGGCCTGCGCAGAGATCCCCGTCGCCTCCTCCGTCTCAGCGATGATTTCTGGAGAGTTCTTGTGATTCGGAACATCGATACCCCTGTATAACATCCAGTCCTTGTTGTAGAACTATATCACCTTCGAGGTATGGTATTCCTGGGACGTCGTAGAGTAAGATGACAGTGAGGAACTTTGATACCACTGGAAAATGGACACCAGTGACTCTTGGAACACGGATGGATCAGTTCTGTTAATACAAATCGTGTCGCTCCATGCCCAATGGAACCCAGCCTCCCGCGCAACCTTGCAGAACTTTTGCAGCAAGTTGTCGTGGGTGACTCTTCGAGCTCATACACGACAGCCCGTATAACATCCCCATACAGAAGTTCATTGACCTTCCGCTTGTGTGAAAACGTCCCATAACGACGGTACTGTCCAACTTCATCCCTCACGTCGACTGCGGTGGCCAGTGCATCTTTCCAGGAGACTCGTCAACATAGCCTCGACCCACTCCCCAATAGCAGAGCGGAATCGACATACGGTGTTACAGTGTTAGCATTGGGTGCCGAGAGACGCCTTCGCGTGAATCCTGATGGGAGTTGGCTACTTCGTCTCCAGAATAGAGTAGGGTAACCCACCTGAAACCCAACTAGTAATTGATGCTTGCATACACGCCTCCTTGTCAAACGTCTGAACTAGTTCGAGGAGGGAACTGCCTGCATCCTGTATCTGACCGACCAGAAAGAGGGTTTCACACATGCGTTGCCGAATTACAATCCAGAGGTCATCGAATTTCCATCCGAAAACCTAGTTTAGAACGTAAGTGACCTCGATGCACTACGAAGTATTCAATATAAACTTGCCAACGATAACAGAGAGAGGGCTTCACTCGAGTGCGACTGGAGCTGAGCCCGCGCACGCTCAAAAGATTTGATTGCTTGGTAATAGTTACCCCTCTCCACATCAGCATCTCCAAGGAGAAATGGCATGTGTGCCTGCTAAACGTGAATGATAGTGTTTGGTAGTGCATTATGCACGTACCTGAACCACGTGGCAGATCGACTTGAAGTACACTGTAGCGATGAGATCATCCATACGTGACATTACATCGACATGTTCTCCAGCAATGAACACGACGATTGCCTGAGGATGTAAGCAGTTGAACGGCATCCATACTCGAGGATCATACCTTGATGAGAAGGATGAAAGTAGCATGCGATGAATGGCAGCGAATGAGTGAAATGTCGCAGCACCGATACGTATTGTGCCCGCCTCCGTGACCGATGTGCGCCATACTTTTCGCGATATAGGACATGGCGGATGGTTGAGTTTTGATAGCCTTGGCGTCAATGGGTGGGGATCAGTGCTACTGCAAGCGGCAACTAAGTAAAGCGTGCCTTTTCTGCATCAATAAGCGCCATGTCCCACTCCCACAAACGAGTCCGCACAAGAGCACCGTGATCCGGAATGGGAGATCCAACGATCATCATGGTCAGTAATGACTCTGCGTCAATCGTGCTTCCATTACAGGGTTGATTGAATGTCGGGTTGCTAGAGTAGGCGAGATGATGAGTTTAGATACATGCAGCCGGATCAGATCAGATACCATTTAAGCTAACGAGATGCAATACACGAAGATGCGAAACAGAGTTCGCATAGTGATTTTACCTTCACGTTCAACGACCGCAAGAAGCTGTCCGCTGGGAGACAATGCGAAGAAATGTTCCTACAATGTTGGATTTAGCTGGGCCAGGTGACTCAATGTGTCCCAGAACGTGACGGTATCCAGGCAAAGAGTCCTCCGCAATGTTCCATGGCTGCCCCAGACTTGAACATATTTGGAAGTCCCTGTCGCAATCTTCTCCTGGCGAGTACTTCGCTGCTCTCACCTCACCCGCATGATGAAGTATTTGGACTCGGCAACGATGCCGGGAACATCGACGTTCCGAACGATAGCTGCATCCACGTCATAACTACGGTCGACGGTGAACTTGATGTTCCTAAGATGGAAGATAACCCCAATGGGCTGGCAGGTTTGGGCAATATGTCGCTTAGATAGCCCAACGGACTTGCCAGGAGCGACCTTTGGCTGTTCGAAGCGGTGACACTTTTTCTGACTCGGAATTGCGCTAGGGAAAAAAATTTGCGCAGCCCCTAGGAAAGCTTTTTTGGAGACGAAAGCAGGAAAAAAAGCGCAGGGATGAATTAAAAGACTTTACCAGTGGGTCCCGAGAGCTTGATCAGCTGCCCCTTTACGACCGGGGCGAGATGCGGCGAGAACGCGGCTTCGCCACCCGTAAATTTCTCTTTTCTCTGACCTAACAATTGGGACACATTTACGATACACGGAACTTACATAGTACTAGGCTAGCCCTGACACTCTTGCCGAACAGCGTCAGATGGATTACCATCAACCTACGTTTTTCATGGGCCAACCAGCCTAATTTGTCTGAGATAGAAGGAACCGTGTAAGTTCCGCCAAAGTTGTGGCATCACTGGTATTACATGCAAACAGCTTCCTCCGTCCTACAAGGTATACAAGTTGGCCCCTGGATAATTGCTTGGTAAACCCGCCATAGTACCGTCCGAGTCAGTAGCGGGCCGGTTGAGCCTGCCTGTCTCCGTTTCGCGATCAGTAGTGAGTCTAACATATCATATTCCCACCGCTTCCTCCCTCTGATAAATGTCCAGTTGCGACCAAGGCCCACCCCCCACCCCTCCGCCATGTTTCTCCCAAAATTTTCCCCTCACCTCGCGCTCGGGATTTTGTCCTTTGTCTCAGGTGTGCTCTCTCAGAACGCCAATTCGACTGCTACGCCAAAACGCACTACTGTTCTCATTCTGGGTGGTGGCATGACAGGCATCATTGCAGCCCGAACGCTTCATGAGCAAGGCATCAATGACTTCGTCATCCTCGAAGGCCAGGCCCAACTGGGTGGTCGCATGAGCCACACGACTTTTGGTATACCTGGGAGACAAGTCGTCGTCGAGAGAGGCGCAGGTTGGACACAAGGGGCCCCAGAAGGCAATGGTCGGGCAAATCCAATCTGGGGTTTGGTCCACAAACATAATCTCACTCTGGTGGATTATGATGAAAGGAACATCAGTATGTATATTCCTTCGGAAGAATTCGTGCAATGTGTTCATGAATCCTAGCTACCTACGATGAAAGTGGCTATAACAATTACACTGATGCAGTGGACAACGCAGCGAACAATTTTTATCAATCCACTGTTCTTGCAGGTATGTCGAAGTCACACTTTCCGTCCCAAATGCCATTGATCTACTTGACTGTTGCACTCAGGCCAACGTATAGAGAAGGGTGAAGTTGATATGAGTCTCAGATCGGCATATGGTCTCATGGGTGTCAACCCAAAAACCCCACAAGAAGCTGCTAGCGAATATCTTATAGTCGACATTGTACGAAAAATTTGCGGTGTCTATCAAGCTCGGCTAATTCATTCTCTAGGAATGCAAGTCATCATTCACTTCGCGTGGCAACATTTACTAATTTGTTGTTTTCTGATGCCGGTAGTTACGCAAGTAGGTAATCTGACATAGGTCTTGAGCCGTTATTGAAGTTATTTTCAGTCACCCTCACAAGTATCGTGGCTCGTTTCTGCATGGGTAAGCACTAGATGATACACCCCTGGTCTCATCTTCACCTTCAATAGAACGATAATTCTACGAACGTTCCTGAGTTCGGAGGATTCTCCGGTGAAGAGCGGATGTGTCTCGATCAGCGTGGATTTTCTTACATCGCACAGGCGGAAGCGGCCGAATTTTTACAACCCAAACAGGTGATCTACAACGAGATCGTAAATCTCATCAAATATGGCGAACATAACGTCACCGTGCACACGAACAGCGGCCTGACAATCATCGCTGACCGTGTTTTATGCACGTTCAGTGTTGGTGTGCTGCAACACCATGATGTTCGCTTCGAACCTGCTTTGCCTGACTGGAAAGTCGAGGCTATCAACAGCATTACAATGGTCGGCTGTCCAGTGTGATTTTGGTTAGATATTCATCGTCCTCTAGGGAACATACACCAGGATCTTCCTGCAATTCAAGGAAACATTCTGGTTCCCAACACAGGTAAGCCCTTCTCATGTTATGGGGATATCTTTCTGTTCACATTGTGTTAGTTGGGGTTGTATGCTGACCGGCAAAGAGGAAAATACCCCTATTGGCTGAACCTGGACCGCGTCGGATCCTTTCCTGGTTCCGGCATAATTTTTGCCGTAGTTACGGTAAGCAGTGCCCCGCAATCAACAAACGTTCGTCTTATGCCATTTCAGGGTGACTGGTCTCTCTACGTCGAGCAGCTCGCTTTTGATGAAGTCCAGTCGGAGGTCATGGGTGTCCTCCGAAAGATGTACCCAAACATCACCATTCCCGAACCCGTCGACATTTATTTCCCGAGATGGGCCTCTGACAAGCTATTCCGGGGCTCGTACTCCAACTGGGGACCATCCTACGTCCCTTCTCACTCGGAGAACCTGAAAGCGACGGTCGGTGATCGCCTCTGGTTCGCTGGTGAAGCTACTAGCGCCAAGTACTTTGGTACGTCATGACGCCTCTGCCGGCAAGTATGTTCACGTGCCGCCCGCTCAGGTTGGTTACACGGTGCCTACTTCGAGGGTCAGAGTGCCGGTGCTGCCCTTGCGGCGTGTATCCAGGGAGAGGGTAGTTGCGAACGCCCACACATCGAGATCTCGAAGAGTGCTCAACCATATATGATTTGATGCCATCTTGGTAGCTCGGCATGCGACCTACCATGTTTTTGTTGGAGATTCAGCCCGCTGTAGATACCCTACCTTATTCGGACATACCGACCACACACCTCGCGCCTGTCCACTCGCTCTTTTCCTCCAGTCTCATTCACTCGACCAATCATTTATATCTTGATACATAATACCGCCCTTACTGTACCAGCTTACCAGCTCACCCTCGTTAGGTACGGTTAATAGTCTTACTCGCGCGACCAGAGCTCACCAGCTTACTCTCGTTGGTCGTACCTTCGGACGCTAACAGCTTTCATTTGTCGCCTGTCGTTGACTTGACTCAAACCAGTGTTTCGGCCTCGCGTTTCGAATACATACTTTGTGGTGTGCCCAATTCTTCACCCAGCTTTCCAGCCCAGTTCGGTGCCCTTTGCCACCGTCGGCAGGGGGTGAGAACGCCGTGGCACCATTCCAATGACCTACCACGGCCAAGTCAATCAGCCATATCTACTGATTTCGAAGTGCACAGCCTACCCCTTCCCTTTGGTTTACCTTCTCCCGCTTGTATTCTTATGATGTAGACTAACCGCTTTAAGTCCAGCCTGGGGAACTCGTCTATGTGTTGATTTGCAAGTCGACGAGCCTCATTTTTTTCAATGAGTGTCCCAGCACAATCATTTATCGATCTGGTCATCGTCATCGTCGAATATAAGATCGATCCTTGTTCCCTTGCGGTTTCGACTGCCGTCTTCCTCGTTCAAAAATCCTAGGATCGACTCTAGAATTTCCCTCTCTCCTGAACACGGATGCCAGATATGCAGCCAGAAACGTGGGGTGTGAAACGCCTACCTGGGATATAATGTTCCAGCATGAGTCTGACTGCCGGTCGGATATCGTCGCTCTATCGCAGTTCCGCCACGGCCATCATGCTGTCCAGGTTCGCTTGCACCATGTCGGACAGTTTCGAGATCGTCTTGGAATTCGTACTCACTGTCCCCGCTACCGGCGGACACAATCGGAGTGGGACGGTGCGTGAGAGGAGGGGAGACCGAAGCCACGAATTTACGCGTGGGCGAGGAAGTAGTAAAAAATGCACCTTTGCGCGGTGTCATGGCACGGTGTATGGAGCTGGCAGGATTTACGCGGATTTACGCACCCAGCCAATGGGGAGCGGCGTTACAGTAAATTTACACGCTGGCAGAGATCTCTACTTTGCCGGTCCCGACCAACTGCCCCTCCACAACCACGCCCTCGCACACAGTGACGCTCGAGGGCGGCAGGAACGCGGCATTTCCACCCATAAATTCCAAGTATGCGGGTGGGGCATGTGAAGTTCTCGAGCGGGCGGAACCGAAGACGCATGCAGTGACTGGCGCGGGACGCGGTTTGGCGGGATGGGCACGGTGAGAGTCAGAGAAGGCATCTTTGGCGTGGGTGAGCTCTGAGGCTTTCTTCCATTCGCGTTCTTTGCGAGGGAATCCCTTCCAGCGGATAAGGTGTCCAGGCTGCTCGCGCTGTAACCGTCTAGTAAAGGACCTATGAGATCGACGGGGATGCGTCCCCATGGATCTCATGAGGACGTGAGGTGTGTGGCAAGGTCTAGAGCGTTGACAGGTTTCACATACACCCCAAAGGATTTGTGGCCACCAGTATCAGTTCAGGGCTACTGCCATGGCACTGGCAGTTTGTCATATACAATGTGACGATGTCACTCTGTCACTCTGTATTACTAATCGTATGACCAGAAGGGAAACCCCTGTCAGACGAACTGTCACTGACAGCGACAAGCCGACGACGTTTGCAATGGGCAACCGGAAGATCTGAAGGATCATGCACATACTCAAGAAAATTAGCACCAACATGGAGTCTACTAATAACACTTCAAGTTCTGGCTTCACAAAAACGTTGAACGAAACTCAAAATATCGTTTCACGTTTTGCTGTACATTTAGACCGATCTAACCATGGTGACTCATATGATACGCGTAAGTTACATAGGCTGGCTCCCGGGCCGACACTCTTACCGACAATGTTCTGTCATCATCAACAGTGCCCAGGAATCAATGCAAAAGAATTTCCCCCGCCCTACCTACGGGGGCCGGTGGGTTACGTTGAGCACTAGTCCAACGGTATACAAGTTGGACCCGTCATACCGTTAGTAGCGAGCCTGCCTGCCCTGGTAGTGAGTCTAACAATACTTTGATCCCTTCCGCCCTATAAACATCTGGTTGTGACCAAAACCCAACTACCCCTCTGCCATGTTTCTCCCCAAATTTTGCCCTCACCTTGCTCTTGGAATTTTGTCCGTTATCTCAGGCGTGCTCTCTCAGAACGCCAATTCAACCACTGCTCCAAAACGCACTACTATCCTCATCCTGGGTGGTGGTATGACGGGCATTATTGCAGCCCGAACGCTTCATGAGCAAGGGATCGATGACTTCGTCATCCTCGAGGCCCAGACAAAACTAGGTGGTCGTATGAGCCACACGACTTTTGGTATACCTGGGAAACAATTCGTTATCGAGAGGGGGGCAAACTGGGTCCAGGGAACACAGGAAGGCACCGGTCGGGCAAATCCGATATGGGACTTGGCCCGGAAACACAACCTGACTACGTTCTATCGTAAAGCACATATTAGTATGTGCATGATCCGCCTGATTCGTGACATGTACTCATGGACCTTAGCTACCTACGATGAAAGCGGCTACAACAATTACAGTGACGTGGTTTACAATGCGGCCAATAAGTTTCGCCAGGCCTCTGCTCTCGCGGGTATGTCAACCTCGATTTTTTGTCACGATTATGGATTGATCAGCTCGGTCGCTGCACTCAGGGCAACGTATAGAACAGGGTGAAGTTGATATGAGTCTCGAATCGGCATATGATATCATGGGCATCAGCCCCCAAACCCCACAAGAAGTAGCCAGTGACTACTTCATGATCGACCTTGTAGGCAAAGCTACAGTATGCATTAAACACGACTGACTTGGTATTTAGGAATGCAAGTCACTGCTTATTGAGTCTGGTTTACGCTAATTTTTTTTCGGTTCTCGATGGCAGTTGCACGGGTATGTAGTCTGATGGGAATCCCGAACCGTTATTCAAGTCGTTTTCAGTCACCCTCGCAACTATCGTGGCTTGCTTCTGCGTGGGTAAGAACTAGATGATACATCCTCAATCCCCAAGTCGTTCTCATTTTTTGGTAGAATAATAATTTCACATACGTCCCTGAAGCTGGGGGATTTTCTAGGGAAAACCAGATGTCTATCGACCAGCGTGGATTTTCTTATATCGTGCAAGCGGAAGCGGCCGAGTTTTTACAGCCTAAACAAGTGATCTACGGCGAGACCGTCAACCTTATCGAGTATGACGAAGATAATGTCACGGTTCGCACGAACAGCGGACTGACGATCATCGCTGACCGTGTTTTATGCACGTTCAGCGTCGGTGTGCTGCAACACGATGATGTTCGCTTCCAGCCTCCTCTGCCTGACTGGAAAGTCGAGGCTATCAATAGCGTCACAATGGTCAGTAACCCAGTGTGATTTCGATCATATGTTCACCGCGTTCCAGGCTACTTTTACCAAGATCTTCTTGCAATTTAATGAAACATTCTGGTTCCCAACACAAGTGAGCGCTTACATGTTATGACGATAGTATTGGTCTGTTAATGTCGTGTCAGTTGGGACTGTATGCCGACCGGCAAAGAGGGAAATATCCCGTCTGGCAAAACTTGGATCATAACGGATTCTTCCCCGGTTCCGGCACAATCATTGTCACAGTTACCGTAAGTGAGTACCGTGCAATCAGTGGGCGTTCTTGTTATGTTATATCAGGGTGACTGGTCTCTTTACGTTGAGCAACTCACTCTTGATGAAGTCCAGTCGGAGGTCATGGAGGTCCTTCGAAAAATGTACCCGAATATCACTATCCCTGAGCCCGTCGACATTTATTTCCCGAGATGGGCCTCCGACAAGCTATTCCGAGGCTCGTACGCCAACTGGAAGCCGTCCTATGTCCCTTCTCACTCTGAGAACTTGAAAGCGACGGTCGGTAATCGCCTCTGGTTCGCTGGTGAGGCTACTAGCGTCAAGTACTTTGGTTCGTCACACCGGCACGGTACTCTGATGTGTATGCTCATGCGCCGTCCGCTCAGGTTTCTTGCAAGGTTCCTACTTCGAGGGTCAGAGCGCCGGTGCTGCCCTTGCTGCATGTATCAATGGGAGGGGTGGTTGCGAACGCCCACACGTTGAGGCCTCGAAGAATGCTGAACCATATGGATTTTGATGTCACCTTAGTAGCTCGGCATACGATCTGCCATGTTTTCATTTGTCGCTGTCGTTGACTGGACTTGACCAGTGTTTCGGCCTCGCATTTCGAATACATACTTTACGATGTGCTCAATTCTTTGCCCAGCCCGGAAAACTCGTCTATGCGTTGATCTGCAGGTCGACAACCGTTCCCGTCGCGATCATTTGTCGTTCTAGTTATCATCATCGTCAAATACAAGATCGATCCCTCGTTCCCTTGCGGTTTCGATCGCCGTCTCTTGTTTTTCGTCCAAGAATTCCAGGATCGACTCTAGAATTTCCCTCTCTCCTGAACACGGATGTCAGATATGCAGCCAGAAACATGGGGTGTGAGATGCCTACCTGAGATATAATGTTCCAGCATGAGCTTGACTGCCGGTCGGATATCGTTGCTCTGTCGCAATTCCGACACGGTCATCATGCCGTCCAGTTTCGCTTGCACCATGTCGGACAGGACGGCCGCAGTTTCGAGATCGTCTTCAAATTCGTACTCGCTGTCCTCGTTCGTGACCATACCCCGGATTTCGGACCAGAGGTCATCGACGTTTTGCGCATTTCGGCCAACTACCCATTTCTGCGAGGCACCTACACCACCGATTTGAAGCGTGATCGCGTCATCTGGATTATCCGGGAGGGAGAAACCATAGCCGAGTATGAGCTCGCTGTTTGGTTTGGCCCCGTAGTTGTTGAACACCTCGACCAGTCCTTCGTGTGCTGCTGATGCCATAACAGTCTCGGTCTCGGGTTTAGAATGTGCGACGATCGAGACTGTGTTGGAGGTGGACGCGTACTTGTTTTGAGCATCATGGTCACAGGAAACGATCCATGAGACGGGTTGTCCGCGCTTGTGATTCAACAGATCTACGCCGGGAATGAGGACGGGGTGTGTCGACAATGTCGAGACGAGTGAAGGATCGGGGGAGAGGATAGACGAAGGGAAAGCGCGGGAGGAGAGATGGGTCGAGGCGGTGAGATACATGTCCCTGGTCGCACGCGTGAAACAGGGGCTGGGCGCCTTGGACACAAAGGACGAACCAGGTGAACGCATCGCCCCACGCGGGATGGACATTTTGTACGAGGGACCGACATTGCACCCATTCTGCACGCCAATCACGTTCGCGATCCAGCGTCGCACCGTAGAGATTCGTGCCACGGAGAATCTCTCGTTCGGGCGTCGTGAAATGGAGCGACGTCGAGAGATTTGCAGCAGGGGGGAGACACTGGACATACGGAAAGTGGCGCAACACGTCTGGGGAACTACGCAGTATAAGTTATGACCACGGCACAGAAGGGAGCCGTGGCGGACCTTTGTTCCGGACATAACCGATGGAAACACAGGTATGAGCAGATCAGCTGGCGGTCAGACCAGGTGTCGAGCGAGGCGTGGATGCCGCGTCCAAGAATCGTTTCCAAGGCATGTAGGGAAACGTGTTTAGTGATGATGAGAGGAAAGGGACAGGTGACGATGGTGGTGTCCTCGTTGATCCTTGGAGCGAGCACGGACACGCCAAACGGGCCTTGCAACGAACATCAAAGACTACGTACGCTCTAGTAAACGAACGGACCTTGAGATTCGAGTACGACCGAGGGATGAAACGACCCGCCATGTGCAACGAACCAGGCTCGAAAGCGGTCCATGTCCAAGCCGTGAATGTACGCATGTTTATTAGCCGCAACTTGTCGAGACCACCATGTCGTCCGAACAAGCCTTTCGCAACAATCTCTCCCAATTTCGCTGGGCCCGAGGTACGACAGACGACTCTCAGCAGGCTCAGCCAGCCCAACCAACGCCCAACCCATTTTCGCGCTTCTACAATGCCGTCGCAGGCGACTACGTACCCCTCCGATCCAACGAGCGCTCCAACGAGGAAGAAGCCTGGTTCGCACTGTCGCGGTGGGAGAGGTCTGTCCCACGTCGCTCGCAAGCAAACCCTTGCTGACGTCCGCCCAGACTGCTGGGTTTCGGTGCATGCCTGATCGGAGCCTGCGTATGCTTTTTCTTTGCGTTCCTCGGCCTCCCTTGGCTCCCAATACGTCCTGCCAAGTTTGCCCTCGCATTCAGGTTCGCTCCTCGTCTTTTGCTCGTTTACCCCCCGCTCACCTCTCGTACCCGAGCAGCATGGGAAGTCTTCTCGTCATGGCAGGGCAAGTCCAACACCCCGCCCACCGTGTTGGCGACTAACCAAATCGACACCTCTAGTTTCTCGGTGCTCATCGGGCCCATCAACCACATAAAGCATCTATTGTCCAAAGAGCGACTGCCCTTCTCGGCCATCTACCTCTCCAGCTTGGGTCTCACGCTCTACTTTGCGCTCGGGGTAAGTGACTGTCCTGAACGCTCCGCGCACCTCATGACGTTGGTCCCAGGTAAAATCACAACTAGGCTCGCTATTGGCCGGCATCGTGCAGGTCAGTCGGCATCCGATGTGTTCCGTCCGTACGCTGACCTGGCCCAGGTCATCGCACTCGTGTCCTATGTACTCGCGTACTTTCCAGGAGGTACACAGACGCTCCGGTTCGGCGGACAAGCCGCCCTGCGTGGCGCGGGCAGCCTTCTTCCCTTTTAATTTCCACTTCTTACACGCATACGTACACTACACACATCTCATCCATGGACCCCGTCCATCACCGTTTGTCTATCCTTTTTTTGTTTGCAATCGCATCTCTTATTCGTCAGACGTTCGACCAGGGATGGGAGGAAAAAACTTTCTTTACAATGGATAAATGAAGGCCCGACTTCCGGATCACTGAGCATCTCGGTCATCTTCGGGACCGATGCAAGGCAGAAATGATTTTTTGATTCTCTTTTCACAACCAACACGCCCTCGAGTGATAAAACATCCTACTCCAACACGTCATGCAATCCGACCGTATCCCTCAACCGCCTCGACATGATCTCGACATACCCCTGATATGATTGCCAATCCCGTCCAATCGTCTCGGCGCTCTGTGCGCGTGTCAGACGACTGCTCCCACCCGCAAAGATAAGAAAACGACTCACGAGATCCAGATTCGACATCCGTGTCAACGCACCTACGAGCCGCTTCCCCGCCTCGTCCCGAAACGCGACCGCATCTACGGCGGGCAAGAGCCGCATGGACGTGCGCAAGTTCGTAGGCGGGACTGCCTGGCGTACAGGATCCGTCTCGACATAGCTTGCCAGGTGTCGCCACAGCAATAACAACAACATCTCTGTCGTGCCTAAGCAGAGACGTGTCACAACGGTCCGAGGACAACCCAGACAAGCCACGTACCGAGCACCGTCTTCACTTCGTCTTGAAACTCGGTCTTGAGCCGCTGATACGCCTGATGGATCAAAGATCGCTTTTGCGCCATGTCCAGGTCTTGCAAAAATGCCGGGTCCGAGATGTTCACGACTCCTTGCATGTTGTCCACCCGAATATGGTCTCGCGAAGACAACTCCGCAGAGAGATCTGCAATCTGCTTCAAAGTGGCAGCGAGGTCATCGCATAGACTATTGAGCGCTTCGATCGCGTCGCCAACGGTCGGGATTGTGGCAATCACGCGTGGCGGTCGCTCGTCCGGTCGTGGTACCGATAACACGGGGGAGAGCACGAGTGACATTTCGGGTTCCGTAAAGTCGCTTGCCGCACCAAGGTACTCTATCACTGCTTTGCGAAGTAACAGCTCTTGTCGCCGCACCAGGACATCAAACTTGGTTTCCGATGGATGGCCAGGCGCGAACGCGTTCGCGAGCGCAACCTCACCATCCGTCTGCGGTCGCACAGACTGGCTCCATCGGCCGTCGCCCAGACACCGCGCGGCGAGTCCCAGGATGGCCGCGTGGATGCCACCAAAACCCGTGTTCATTGTCATCTGTGATCAGTGTCAACACCATCCGGAGAGAAAAGACGCACACAGGACTTGCCAACTCCGGTTTCGGAACAAGAGGAAGTAGACTACTGCTGAGCAACACCAGCAAGTGTATCTCTTCAATATACGACAATGCCACCTCACTATCGTTTTTGAGCATGATTACGATTGTGTCCCTGTGACTGGACAAAAACTCGAGGGCCTGACCACATCGTGAGCATACACCAAACGACTACGTTCGAGAGCCTTGGCGCACCTGATTGTTCGCCGTCGTGTGCTTCGGACCCAACGATGCAAGCATCGCAACGACGAGCTGCAACGCCGGCATAAACAACTGATGGTACCGCTGAATCGCCGAAGGTAAAAATGAATCCTGGTCTAACACCAAGCGTCAGCCTGCGCGTCCTACCAAGACCGCCAACCACGCACCCATAAATGACTGATCCTCTTCCGGTCTCGTGTCCAAAAACTCGCACTGCGATAAGATGGGCAAAATCTGCGCCTCAAGCAACCGCTCCGCGCCCGGTCTTGTCTGCGCCATCCGCGTCAACAGCGACATTTTGGCTTCGTACACGTACAACGGGTTCAAGTCGTCTGTGCACACCATGTCATCAGTTACGACGGTCCTGCACACTCAGAGAATGGAAACATACCCGGATCAGGCTTCAACACCCACTGCAACTGCGCCTCCGCCTCCTTGAGCCCCCGCACGAAATTCGCCAATACCCCATACCGTCCCAGTGCCGACAACAACACACGGGACTTGTCCCCCCGGCACAAGTGCGCGAGGGCGTCGAGCAGCATAAACGCGACCGTCTTCCACACCTCAGTACCGTCGATCGCGTCGCGCGCAATCGTCCCCACGAGGCGGTCTAGCACGCCTTTGAGCACCGCGAGCGTGCCCAATTCGAGTGCCGAGGCCCCCGGTGCATGTGTCTGCATCGACATCGGCGTCGATCGCGCCGACCCGCCTTGGCTCTCCGCAAGCGACAACCCTAGCGCATCCCTCGTCCCCAGCGCCGATACCGTCAACGCCATCGTAGACCGCTTCCCAAACCCATCCCCGCCTACCTCGGCCTCCTGCCGCGTCCCATCCCCGCCGTCCGCCGAGACGAGATGCAAATAATTGATCAAACACGCGTACACGTTCCCGCGCACCAACTCGGACCGCTCCCCCTCCAACACGCACCCGATCAAACTCTTGAGGAGCGCATACAACCTCTCCGTTGGCAGCGCTCCCGCATCGACGTCGCCCCCTGCTGACTGCAACAATACCTGGTGTCGCCGGTCCGCGCGCAACTTGGTCATGGTGGATAGGATCGCCTCAGATAACAGAACAGCCGTCCCTTGTTGTACGTCGTCGGCACGCACGAGCCCTGGAAGGACGTGTAGCAAATCAAACAACATGTTTTCTCGTCGGTCGTGCGGCAACCTGTGGAAACACTTGGCAAGGACCATGTCGAGCAGCCGACGCCATGCCTCGTAGCCCATCGCGACCGCGTGCCCGACCTGTCGTCGATGGTTCTCGATCGCGCAGCTCTCGAGGACGTACGCCGTTTCTGCATTTAGCTTCTCGGCTTGCGCCGTCGTCGTGATACGTCCTTGGGAATGGAGCGCTCGGCAGGCAGAGGTGAGGAGGGACAACAGCGCCGACTGGTCGACGACTTCACAGCCCGTTGGGTCCACACGGGCGCACGCATGCAAATTGAGCGACCCGAGATACTCGAGCTCGACCGGCGTCGTCGTGAGCGCGTCCGACCAGTCAAAGCTCAACGACTCGATCAGCTCGATGACGCGCAAATGAGACTGACCCATCTCCCTGAATGGCTGCATCTGCATCCCTATCTCGTCCTCCCAGTCCACCTCACCCGCGCCCCGTACATTGTCCGTCCCGAATAAAATCTGCAAAATCTCCAGCACGCCCTTGTGGTGTCCCTTGTTCGTCAGCACGTGCAAGTCCAGCGCCGCAAGGTCCAGTATTCGAGAACGCAGGTCGATGAACGCGCGCAGCGTCGCCACGCTCGTCTGCACGCGTGATCCGTCGTGGTACATGACTTCAATGAACGATTCCTGAGGAGCCTCCGGAACCTTGGACGGAATCGCCGCGAGATGGCGCGCGAAAAAGTCTTCTCGAGTGTGCAGATACCGCATCGTCGCGTCCGACGTACGAGGGTGCACGCAGAGCTGGTAAATGATACGGTAGCACCGCTCGCTCAACGCAGGGAGAATGTTGAACAGGGGTTCAGCATGCATCACGGCCTTGCGTTGTCGTTCTCTGTCCTTACCCTTGGCACTCATCCGCGCCACGCCGACATTGACAAGATCAAGAATGACGTGCGCGCACGTCCGGCGCGCGCCGATCGCGTGTGGGTCTTGAATCTGATGTTCGCCCTCGGCACCGCCAAACAAGAGGAAATGACCGATGTTGGGATACCCCGTGCTACGTTCCGTGTTGCGAATGAGGAGATCGAGGATTGCGATCCGGATGGCTTGATCGAGTGGTTCTTGTGTCTCCCTGTCTGCGGCACCTGCACCCGTGACGTGGTCCGCAGTCGTTTCGGCCCCATCAATATCGTCCAGGGACTCGACGTCCAGCAACTGTCTGAATCCGGCAAGGATGCGCTCAGAATCGGCACTGCGTTCAATAAGCGTCGACAGACTCGTGACAGACGTTGAAGAGGAAAGCTGAGAGATAATCTTGACAGCGAGGAGAACGAGCTCCGGGTATGCTGGATACGCGACGTACGCCGCGATCGCAGGGATATACTTGGTCCCGTACGTCAGCGCCTGGTCGAACCGCGTGTAAAACGACCTCGAATGCACGTTCCCTACGAACGGCGCACTATCAAACTCGGAAAGAATGGGAACGAGGACGTCGAGAAACACGTCCTGAATCTCGAGCACACGATGGATGATACGGAGGACGCGTATGATGGTCAGCAAAAAGAAAGGTTCTTCAGACGGAAGCTCGCGCTCAAAGCCTTCAGTGCCGTCGACGATGTAAGAAAGGATGGTGGATTGAAGGGGTGAATTCGTGAGGAGGCGCGTGAGTACTTCGAAACCGGGATGGGTGAGCAGCGGAATGATCGTCTCCCGTTTCAATGTTCCCTCTTCGCTTCCTCTGACGAGGGTCTCGATCTCCCAGCCAGCCAGGGCACGCTCGACGAACTTGAGGCATAAATCGTTCATCCGCCATCTCTCCGAGTGTCGTGTGTATTCCCGACGAGGTAGCCCCGCGAATACGTTGTCCACCACGAAGCTGACGTAGGGTCCAATGCCAGGTAAGCGGTAGGGCTGACCCAAGGATTCCGGAATCGTGTTGAGTGGCTCGGCATCCGCCAACAGACTTCGCGGAGAAAGCCTCTTGGGTGTATGCAGCAACGTCGCCAGCAAGTTCAGAAACGGGATAGTGGCGGGGTACATCTTGTAGACTGCCTCCACTTCGTCCAACTCGACTTCCACCCCCTTGACAGGCGGCAAGACGGCACCTGCGCCAAGCCCCGAGATGGATGCGCGTACATTGATCACCTCGACTCTCTCCATCAACGTCCATACGCTCTTACAGACATCCACACCAGCGACGCCCGCGCCTGGCTCACAAAAGGCAGCGAGAGCATCGAATATGGCTCCCTTAAGTTCGAGAGGGATACCCAGGGGAACGAGCGACACGAGCGTCGGGATCGCGCGGAACTGGGTGTTGGACGAAATGGCTAGACGCACAGCAACAGAGCTCGTGGCAACGGTGGAGAGAAGGCGGAGAAAGGATTGAGCGAGCAATACGTCTTTGGGTCCAATGGGAATGTGCTGGGGGTGTTGTTGGGCCGGCGGGTGAGGTGGCTGTGATGTAAATCCGCCAAACGACGCGGTGAGAGACTGTTGAGGAGGTATGCTTGTGCGAGGGGTCGGAGGGGGGGAAGCCCAAGACTCGAGAAGGGCAAAAATTGTAGACCACGATATCGAAGAGTTGTAAGAACCGGCGGAACTGGGTAAGCTGCTGCCTTGTATCACTTCACCACCACCACGAGCGAGGAAGTTGTACGCGAGCTCGCTGCATTGCTGGCCCTTTGCGAGACCCGAAAGCATGTCATAGAGCGCCATGGTCATGTTCACGTCGCGAACCTGGGTAGACCATACGGCCCACTGTAAGAAAGAGGGCAGTTTACCCGCGGACATTTCTGCGATTTCCATGTAAGACGGACCGCGCGCATCGCCCACGGGAGTTGCGCCCCAAAACTGCAGCGCGCGTTCGGGTGGAAGAGACGCATAGAGGATGCCAATGAGGGAATACAACATGGCAATGTCGTTCCTTGGGGCGGGTTGACCTTCGCTTTCACCAGGCGGGGCGGATCTAAACATCCTCGAGCGATCTGTGCGAACGCTGGCCAGCACGTCTTCTTGCCTCTGCTTAATCTTGCGGAGTTCAGAACTGGCATACGTGAGCAAGGACCTGACAAGAACGTCGCACGCGTTGAGCACCGGCAACTTGAATTCATCGGCAAGAGGTTCTTTCGGTTGTTGCTCTTCGAGCTGGGCAAGCTGTGCAAACGAGCTGATGGGCGCAATGTGGGTACGTTTTCGAAACTGAATGAGGGCTGTCGCGAGGTAGGTGAATGCGTCGCCCTGGACGGCGTTCCATATCTGAGACTCGAGCTCTTCTGTTTTGAAGCCGTCTTGGCTCTCCAAGCCGGGGTCGCGGTGTCTGGTCTCTGCCATGAAAAGAGTCCACTTGAGGAGGAGGGTCGCCTTGAGACCAGGTTCGTTCCAGTTTGTGTTGGGCCCGAGTTGTCGTTTCATGAAGGTGATGGTACCCTTGTCGATGGCGAGGTTTTTGCGGACTTTACCAGAAAAGGTATCGGGGTCCGCGGGGTCAAAGGCAGCGAGGATGGCGGCGAGGATGTAGAATGACATGGTGTCGTTGGGATTGGCAGCGAGCCAATCGATCGACTTTTGTACCTCACTGGGCGAAAAGTAACCCAGACGGGCAATTTGATAATAGACTATGGCAAGATGGCGTCGTTCGTGCTTGAGTGAGTCGTAGCGGGCAGTCAACACGTCATACCCAAGTGCGGGCTGTGAGCCTGTACGACGTCAGTAAAGCGCGACAGCAAAGGGAACGGGCACACCTTGACCGGGTGGGACGGTGTTGCTCTGGGCGTGTTGTCTCGCTGTGTGGGCCTGTGCAATGGCTACGCCGAGCGACTCGATCTCTTTGAATATCCGCGATGCCAGCGACGTGTCTGCCTTGGTCGCGGGGACGAGCTCCTGCCTGACAAACGCCTCGAGACGGAGATAGAGTCTCGGTGCGTCGGGTGCGTGTGCCAGCTCCGCTGACTCGAAGAGGTACCGCAAACAGTCGACGAGATGGCGTCGTCGCTGGTGAAACTCGACAACGGCAGCTTCGATGGAGGCGACGGGTCCGAGGTTGGGGTGGACGGACATGATGGCGTGCAGCACGCCTGCGAGGTATTTTTCGGAGCAGTGTAGGTGTTGCGCGAGAAAGACGACCTGCTGTGCAAAGTCGGCGTTGACGGCGAGGGATGTGCCATCGATGGTGATCTTTCCTGGGTGTGGGTGAGCAACGACGACGCGCAGAGAGACGAAGACGAACCCGACGCGAGTTGACGCTGTTCGTCGTGCGAGGGTGTACCGACATCGAAAATACGACGCAAATGTGAGGCGTGTCGAACGAGTTCGTCGAAAAGGACGTGTTCGTTTCTACGAGTCGAGGCAAGGACAGACCGGAGCGAGTCCATGATGCGTGGGAACGTTCCTTGTTCGCGTCTCGTCGATGGAGTACAGACAGTACAAGGGCGAGTCAGATCTACCTCACATCATGGCACTCGTACAGACGGAACTGAGTGAACCGTACGTGATTTACACTTATCGTTACTTTCTACATCAGTGGTACGTTTTAAACAACATTTCTGCACCACCAACTCACCCGACTCAGGCCACAGCTCGCCTTTCTCGTGCGTGCATCGCACGTCTACTCGATCGAGGCTTACCCCGCTCTAGGCCATCCCCACAGGGTCCTCTGTTCCGATAGGCGTCATTGTATGCAAACAGAGCATGCATAAACACGTCTCCAACAGAGGCTACATCGCCATGCTCAGCGTCGACAAGCACTGGCGTAAACGTGGCGTCGGTGAGTCTCCTTGTCTCTTTCTATCCCTCGCTCACCCCCACAGCGAGCACACTCGTACGCCGTTCCATCGACGTCATGAAATGCAACGGGGTCACAGAGGTACACCCACTCATCTCGTCCCACTCATCCGCTCATCCCTTTTCAGGTCGTCCTCGAAACAGAGTTTGACAACGTCCCTGCACTCTCCCTCTACGAATCTCTCGGCTTCATCCGCGAGAAACGTCTCTATCGTTTTTACCTCAACGGAAAGGACGCATTCCGTCTCGTCCTCGCAGTCCCTCCAGACCCAGACCAACCCTCTACCCATCATCCCACACGAACACCTGCCCCAACCTATCACATTGATGACGACGATGACGACTATTGAACGACCCCATCATACCCCATATCGCTCGCGCAACCGTTACATGTGTACATTAGCGTCCCTCAGCAGCTACATACGCGTATCATCGTAATACTTCTTTCTTGTCCACATCCTTTAGACTCGGTCTTCTCAGGTCAACATGTACTCTTTGTAGATCATCTCGCTCCCATCAATGGTTACATAGTTTATTGTAATACCATCATCTACTCTAAACTCTATCATGGCCTGAGGCAACTATGCTTAGAGCAGAGAGAAATATATTATAATCACAGCTCATCATGGTCAAACGACGGTTCATCGTCATCCCCAGATCCATCTGCCCCCGAAGATGCATACAACTTGCTCGTGATGGGACCAACGACACTCTGAATCTCGCCCAACTTCTCCTCCAACTCGTCCGTCGTCGCAGTCTGTCCATTCTCGTCGATCCACTCTGTCGCCTCCTTGATCGTCGACAGCAGCGTCTTCTTGTCTTCATCCTCGAGCTTACCACCAAGCCCAGTTTGATCGGCCAATTGCGACTTGAGACCAAACACGAACGACGACAATGAATTGAGAGCCTCGATCCGCTTGCGGTTCGCTTCATCCTCGGAAGCAAATTCCTCCGCTTCACGAACCATGCGCTCAATGTCTTCCTTGGACAGACGACCTTTTTCGTTCGTGATGGTGATCGACTCCGATTTACCGCTGTTAAAAATCATATATCAAATGACCATATATCATACAGTACCACACTCACGTTCCCTTGTCGGCGGCACCGACTTTCATAATACCATTGGCATCAATCTCAAACGAGACCTCAATCTGAGGAACACCACGTGGTGCAGGAGGAATGCTCGAGAGCTCAAACTTGCCAAGAAGGTTGTTGTCCTTGGTCAAGGCACGCTCACCCTCAAACACTTGAATTAACACCGTCGGCTGGTTGTCAGCAGCCGTCGAGAAACTACGACAGTCAATTCATCTCGCCAAGAACAGAAGATTAGGTCACTTACATCTGAGACTTGCGCGTAGGAATGACCGTGTTGCGGGGAATGAGCTTGGTAAACACTCCACCAGTGGTTTCGATGCCGAGCGTAAGAGGACAAACATCGACAAGGACGACATCCTCGGTGCCCTGCTCGCCAGAGAGGATACCACCCTGAACAGCAGCACCATAGGCAACAGCTTCGTCAGGGTTGATACCCTTGGAGGGCTCCTTGCCATTGAAGTACTCCTTCAACAGCTGCTGAACCTTGGGAATACGCGTGGAACCACCGACAAGAACAACCTATACTCTTGGGATCAGTGCAACGCAAATCGGAAATAATAGACAACATGCCTCGTCAACATCTTCCTTCTTAACGTTGGCATCCTTGAGAACCTGCTCAACGGGTTTCATGGTCTTACGGAAAAGGTCCATGTTCAACTCCTCAAACTTGGCACGGGTAAGTGTCTCGGAGAAGTCATTGCCATCCTCAAAGGACTCAATCTCAATGCGAGTAGACTGTTGACTCGACAGGGTACGCTTGGCCTTTTCAACCTCGCGCTTCAACTTGCCCATAGCGCGCAAGTTGGTCGTGACGTCGGTACCCGTCTTCTTCTTATATTGCTTGACAAAGTAGTCGATCACCCGGTTGTCAAAGTCTTCACCACCGAGGTGAGTGTCACCTGCAGTTGCAAGGACCTCAAAGACACCGTCGTCGATGGACAGAAGGGAGACATCAAAGGTGCCACCACCAAGGTCATAGACGATGATTTGAGATTCGCCGCCCTTCTTGTTGAGACCATAGGCGATGGCAGCGGCAGTAGGTTCATTGATAATACGAAGAACCTGGAGACCGGCAATAGTACCGGCGTCCTTGGTTGCCTGACGTTGGGCGTCGTTGAAGTCTAGCGCAAACGTTAAATCAACTTCCAATTATTGACGGGCCACTCACAGGCAGGGACAGTGACGACAGCATGAGTGACCTTTTCACCAAGGTATGCCTCGGCAGTCTCCTTCATCTTCGTCAAGACCATGGCACTGATTTCCTCAGGCGTCTGCAACAAATGGGCTGAGTGTTCCAGGATGTCTCGTGCAACCCGGACCACTCACGAATTCACGCGTCTCGCTCTTGTAGCTGATTTGAACGGCCGGCTTCCCACCCTTGTCAACGACATCAAAGGGCCAATGCTTAATATCACGTTTGAGCTCAATGTCATCCATCTTACGACCAATAAGACGTTTAGCATCAAACACTGTGTTTTTGGGGTTGGAGTGGAAAGCGTTCTTGGCAGAGTCGCCGACACTGAGGAGATGGTGAGTCGAAGAGTGGATCGAGCATGTACAACATACAGTCGTTCGTCGTCAGTGAAGCCGACCCATGAAGGCGTTATCCGGTGACCCTGGTCATTGGCGATGATTTCCACGCGACCACCTCGTTGAACACTGGAGACAGTGAGCCGGGGTGGGTAAATGGCCAAGCGAGTCGACTTACCCAACGCATGAATAACTGGATGTAACGAGCCAGTTAATGAGCGAAAAAAAAACGGATACGACTGCTACATACGTAGTTCCCAAATCTACGGGATTCAGTGAGTACGCTCACCAGTAAACCAGATGCGTAGACATACCAATACCGATGACCGTTCCATACTCGCTCTTCTTCCCGGCGTCTTGCGCGGAGACGGCGGGGCACAGACAAATGAGTGCAAGAAAGGCGAAGAGAACAAGAGAAAGTGAAGAAGCCATGCGGCGTGACTTTGCGCGTGAAGGACGGTGGTGTGTGCTGGTCATCACTGTGGACGACGTGGAGAGGAAGAGGAGAGATGTGGTTGCGTGTTTCGACGAGTCTCTGTTTATATTGATTGGCGAGGCCACGTACGGACACGTCGACACTTTTTGTTTACCACGGTCACATGATAGGTGACACGTACATTAAAGTTTACCATACGTTATGACGACATTTACATAGTAGGAAGTGGTAGGCTATCAACAGCCCGCCGAGTGTTGGCGACCGTTCCCAGTGAGTAATTCGTGCTGTCAGAGACTTTTAGGACCGCTTAGAAACCCATCAGCCAATGAAAAGTTGCTCAGCCGCAAGAGAGCAGTTGACAGCCATTCACAAGTATAGGCTAGTGCAGATTAGTAGAAAGCACAGCTATTCGCGGTCTTATTACCCGACTCAAATGATAAAAGCGTAGATAAATTACGAGCGCTCTTCTTTCGCTCCCATTTCTATGACCATGCGGAACAGTGAGGTAATCGCAAGAGCAGACGAACAACTCCTCGCCGAGCTTGGGTATAAGCAAGAGTTCAAGAGGGCCTTTACGCCTCTGGAGGTGATCCGATTTGCTCACCTCCACGTTCCTATTCAATCGAGCTGCCTCGATAGGTCTTTGGGATCGCGTTCAGTATAATTGGCGTGCTCCCCTCAATCGCGTGAGCATCTAGACCGTACAGTGACCATTTACTCACCAGTCATTCAGCTCTGTCCTCATTTACCCGCTTCCGAATGGCGGTCCTTCCGCAATGGTCTGGGGTGTACGCGCCATTCCTCTGCACTAGCCTTGTATGTCTTGACACGATGAGTTCCCTCCAGTGGGCAGTCGCCAGTCTGTTCATCCTATGCGTCGGGATATCCATGGCGGAGCTAGCTTCAGCAGCACCCACTTCTGGTGGCGTAAGTGATTCCCTACTGCGAGACAACAATTTCTAGAATATACAACGTAGCTCTACTTTTGGACACATTCCTTGTCATCTCCTCGCTGCCGGAATCTTCTCTGCTGGATTGTTGGTTGTACGTCCTCACCGCACACCGGATGCACTCGGTTGACTGTCCTGTCAGATGCCAATACCATAGGGTCCATTGCATCCGTCGGTGAGCTCTCTAGATGCCTCGACTGCGTCATGGTGTCTCATTCTGTATGATACATCCAGCCTCCATAGATTGGGGCTGTGCCGTCCAGATTGCCGCTGCCATTAATATTGGAAACCAGAACTTTATTGCTACACAAGCGCAGACCTAGTACGCCTACATGTGTCGTCAAGCGTACGTCCCTTGATCATCTCCACTATATAGCGGGATCTACGTCGCATTGGTCGTCTCTCATGGTCTTATCTGCTCTCTTGGGACCAACGTCCTCGCGAGACTACAAAATCTCTACATCTTTCTCAACGTCTGGTGAGCGTCTCAACCCAACTATCAGGCTACTGCCTCGTCACTACTCCATACCTATGGTACCTACCGCCTTCACGCTGACTCGCTTGTTAGCCTTTGCTTCATCGTCATCATCGGTCTTCCTATCGCTACCCCAAAGGATCACATGAACACTGCTAGCTTTGCTTTGGGGAATTTCACCAACGGTTCGTTCTGCTGGCCAGCTCTTGCAGAGTGTTTAATGTTGTTTAGTCAATGGTTGGCCCGATGGCTATGCTTTTATCATGTCCTTCCTCTCCCCTCTTTGGACCATCGGTACGATTATTCTACTTGATTATCACCCGTAGAACGTGTTGACCGTGGCAACCGAACCGTTCAGGTTCATTTGACTCGAGTGTGCACATCAGTGAAGAGGCCTCAAATGCAGCGACTGCCGTACCTTGGGCGATCGTGAGTGCGATCTTTGCTTTCCATGACTCGTGCTCATTTGTGTAGGTCAGCGCAATTGCCATCGCTGGTATACTCGGTTGGGGTACGCCCTTGCCACTGTTCGTAACCACGTGTATCTTGACGATACGGATTTAGCCATTAATGTCTCGCTTGCGTTTTGCATGGGAAGCAACCTTGCAATTCTTGTAAGCAGTCCTCAACCAATGGCGCAAATATTTTTGCAGAGTTTTGGTAAAACGGGGACCCTCATCATTTGGTCACTTGTCATACTCGCGCAGTGAGTCCCTGTTTAACCAATATTCACAAGCTCATCTCGTGGTTAGATATATGATGGGATCCAGCATGGTGAAGCCTTACTACCCGCGCACGAGTCATTCGCACTGATGCTATATTTCAGGTCCTTGCCGCTTCTCGCCAATCCTTTGCGTTCGCGCGTGATGGTGCCCTACCTTTCTCGAGCATATTATACCGCATGAACAAGTTCACTGGAACCCCGGTAAATACCGTCTGGTTTGTCGCCGCGTTTTCCGCTCTCCTTGGCCTTCTCTCTCTTGCTGGCACTCAAGCTATTAATGCTGTATTTGCGCTCTCTATCGCTGGGCTTTACGTTGCATATTCCATCCCGATCGCCGTCAGGTTCATCTTTGACAACGATTTCAAACCTGGTCCCTTTTATCTCGGCATATTCGTCAGTCCTTCCAAGATGCATGAGAGAGTGTGGAACTAATATATTTCCGCAGAGTCTTCCCATCGCCGTCATCGCCGTATCCTTCATGATGTTCATGGACATCGTCTTTTTCTTCCCCACGACACCCCAGACGAACACTCCCAATATGAACTATACCGTCGTTGTCTTAGTGGGTATTCTCGTGCTGTCGCTCGTCTGGTACTATTTCCCCGTGTATGGTGGTGTGCACTGGTTCACAGGGCCCGTACCCAATGTGGGCAACAAGGATGTTGCAGGCGGCGAGGGCAGGGATTCGTCCGAGTCGGTGGATCGAAAGGGAGGGGCCGCCATGGACGAGAAACGCGCAGGAGAACAATGATATCACACTCAGTACTGTCGAAGCTCGCACAAAATTTGATCCGTATTTTTTTTTGGTATTTAGATGTCGGCGCGTAAGATGCTCACTGTAAGTATCCCATATACTAGATCTCATTTATCTCTGTCCGGTCAGTGGCTGTCCAGCCCGCCCGCCCCGAGTGCAGGCAGACAAATGACGTGGGGCCACCACGAGAAAGAACCTCCGCAAGTTCTGGCTGTCCCAAAGAAAGTTTCCAGCCACGAGTTTATCCAGCGGTGGGGAGACTGTCAAGGCGGTTGGCTCGGAGACCACATATATGTGATTCCTTTGCGACCTACTTTCGATTTCATTTTCACCATCATCTCGGAGAGCGTTCACTCCGCCGGGCACCACTAATCTACTCGCCGGTGCCATTACACCACACAGTGTGTGGCGCCATTACTACATGTTTCCAGGGTTGGGATCCAGATGAAGGACTGCCAGTAAGACCTTTCTACCTTCCCTATACGTCGTCTTCGTGATCATGAATGAAAGGGTAGGACCCGAGACTACTGACAGAGCGAACTTGACACGTTGCAGCTTGAAATGAAATTCATACGAGTCGGAAAACTGAGGCCGCCACTTTTGAATTTGATGCGTGTTGTACTGCGCAGCGACTGCTCCACATGACGTCGAGCCTCTGATCTAAGAAATACTAGGCGCCCACTGTCGGAGTCTGTTTCTAGCCTTGTATTACCGTGGAGCATGCACCATCAAAGCTGGAAATGGGCGCACGGGCTGCAAGGGCCGCATCAGCGGGGTGTGGAAGGCGAACGTTCAAATAGGTGGCGTGACCTAGTACGTCCAGCAGAGCCTCCAATGAACTTTGAAGTTCATCCACATGGTACGCACACCGTTTTGTACTAGTACTTGTCGCACGCCACACTTTCGAAGCTTGGCGCCGACGAGAATAACTTGCAGTCCTGTCGCAATGCTGTTTCCCGTGTCACCCCAAGTGACAGCGGCAGTGTAGCAGCAACCCTCTGAAAGCCGGGGTTGTCTGAATCCAAGTACATACATACGTTCACGGCATTCTGAATACTTACCCGAATCTTTGGCCACGCTTCCGGGATAAAGTGTCATTTACCGGTGGGACGGTCCTGTCGCGAGCTCCCATTTCTCCTGCATCCACGACACAGTCATTACGGCCATGAACGGGAAGGAGGCAACCGTCAAAGCGGACACGAGACTCCTCGCAGAGCTTGGATACAAACAAGAATTCAAGAGGGCTTTCACTCCACTAGAGGTAACTGGTTCGTTCCTTGTAACTGCAGCGACTACTGACGAATACGCCTCCGTAGGTATTTGGGGTCGCATTTAGTATAATTGGCGTGCTTCCGTCAATTGCGTGAGCATCGAGTGCATACAAGGTGTTTGTTCACAACATGGCTTATCTCGTACGATGAAAACATGCAGTTCCGTTCTGATCTACTCGCTCCCGAATGGTGGTCCTTCAGCGATGGTGTGGGGTGTACGTATAATCGTTTTTCTAATGGTCTTGTTTGAGCCATTCTGAGGAGTGCCTTGGTTGAGCCAGTGGGCAGTCGCGATTCTGTTCATCCTTTGTGTCGGTTTGTCTATGGCGGAACTGGCTTCTGCAGCACCTACCTCTGGCGGGGTGAGTCCTAGTGTATCACGCTCCTGGTTCGATGTGATGGACCATGTAGCTTTACTTTTGGACTTTCTCGTTCTCATCCCCTCGCTACCGTAACCTTCTGTGCTGGATCGTCGGATGTACGTCTAATCTGCGCAAACCTTTCACAGTCAGCTGATCGCTCTGGTAGATGCTAATACTATAGGAATCATCGCAGGAGTGGGTGAGTTATTCATTCACTTCCAGTGCTTTTGACTAGTGCATGACGCTGCCTTTCTTTGCCATTTATTTTCTGCAGCCTCTGTTGACTGGGGTTGTGCCGTTCAGATCGCCGCAGCGGTTAATATCGCTAACCCGAGCTTTGTCACTACGCTGCCACAAACCTTGTATGTATCTCCATTGTGCTTATCCTTTCTGCGTCTCACTTTACTGCCGTCTATACAGCGGGATCTATGTAGCCTTAGTATTTTCCCATGCTATTATCTGCTCACTCGGGACTGTTATTCTCGCGAGATTACAAAATCTTTATATCCTCCTCAATATTTGGTGAGCGTCTCTGTTTCAAATATCGGTGGTATTCTACATATCCTCCTATTCCTATTCTTTTTCCCTCTTTCTCGATCACTACCGTTAGGGCTATGTGATTTGCCTGGTTTCGAAGCTCATAAAATATTGACTCACTTGGTCAGCCTTTGCTTTGTCGTACTCATTGGCCTTCCCGTTGCCACCCCGAAGGAATACATCAATAACGCTGGCTTCGCTTTGGGAAACTTTACCAATAGTCTGTGTTCCTTTTCAGTTACATCGTTTCGTCTGATATTGTATAGTGAATGGTTGGCCCAATGGTTATGCCTTTATCTTCTCCTTCCTAGCCCCTCTTTGGACCATTGGTGCGTTCATTATCTTCGCCCTTCCCTCCGAAGGCGATTAAATATAACAATCAAATCCCCTAGGCGGAATGGACTCGACTGTGCACATTAGTGAAGAAGCCTCGAATGCGGCAGTCGCCGTACCGTGGGCAATTGTAAGTGGAATCCTACTCTTCATGACCTTGCTGACGTACGTAGGTTAGTTCCATCAGCATCGCCGGCATATTTGGTTGGGGTACGTACTTATAATTTAAGGGCTATCTTTAGACGTGGAATGAGATGGGATTTAGCTATCAACGTTTGTCTTGCATTCTGCATGGGGACAGACCTCGCAATCATCTTGAATAGTCCTCAGCCCATGGCGAGGATTTTCTTGAATAGCTTTGGACGAACAGGAACTCTCGTTATATGGTCATTTGTCGTTCTCAGCCAGTGAGTAATCGTTCCGTCTATTCGGGTCCTTTTTTTACTTATCTTGTGCTTAGATACATGATGGGATCTTGCACCGTGAATCTCTTTTTACTATTTGCCTAGATGATCTGTACATTGATACCTTGCTTTCAGGTCCTTGCTGCTTCACGCCAATCCTTTGCGTTCGCTCGTGATGGTGCCCTCCCATTTTCAAGTATATTGTACCGCATAAACCGGTTCACTGGTACCCCGGTGAATACTGTTTGGTTTGTCGCTGCAATAGCTGGTCTTCTCGGCCTTCTCTCCCTTGCTGGCACCCAAGCTATTGGTGCTGTCTTCGCGCTCTCTCTTGCCGGGCTCTATATTGCATATTCAATCCCGATTACTGTAAGGTTCATCTTCAAGAGCAATTTCAAACCTGGTCCGTTTAATCTCGGTATATTCGTCAGTCCCCTCCGGAGGATAAACGACGCAGAGACTAATGCCTTCCCCGTACAGAGTCTCCCCGTCGCCATCATTGCTGTCTCGTTCATGGCATTCATGGACGTCGTCCTCTTTTTCCCCGTGACTCCAGAGATAAGCACGTCCAGCATGAACTATACCGTCGTCGTTTTGGGTGGCGTCCTCGTGCTCTCGCTTGTCTGGTACTATTTCCCTATATACGGCGGGGTACATTGGTTCACGGGCCCAGTACCAAACGTGGGCAACCAAAGCATCGAGGGTGGTGTGAGCCGGGCTTCTTCGGATGATGAAAATGTAGACTCTAGGGCATTCGTGGTTGAGAAACATGCGGAGATGGTACAAAAGTGATCTCGTGTAGGATGGACACCCTTCGTGGGTTAGTCACCACCCATGTTATTGTTCGGACGGGTTTGGATTTTTCCATGCTCGGAGCCAAAGAGACGAGGTTAATGCAGTACTTTGACCCCTCATGCATACGAGTAATGGGAGTCGTGCCAATTGTGCCGACCGCTGCAGTTGCTCTAGCGACTCTCTAGCTTGACGTGTGCCTGCGTTGTCCTTACGTAGGGCGAACCTGATCTCGATTCCAGTAAGTTCAGGCCCGTCGGGGTATCCTCAGGCTGGTGCATAGTCGTTTCAAGTGCTGATCGTAGAGACCACATCAGTATAACTTGGCATAAACAGCTTTTTCATATCACTTCCTCCAGGATGTCGTCAATGGTATCGGTGGGACATCCAACTGGTTCATCATCTTCGAGATAGTGTACATCCGTCGCTGACCACATTGAATTTGCTGATGACATTTACTCACAAACACAAAAATTGTTCCCAATTCTCCATCGAACGCCGTGTACAGTATGCCGTGGTTTCGCTCTGGCTACGCCGGGGCCCTCAGGGTTAAAGTCTAGATGAAAGGAAACTCTAGGCGCTGGCACTGGTGGTACTTGGCATTTTGGGGTGAATCATGCGCATGATGCTCTGCCAAATTAGTAATCCCAGCCTTCACTAGGGCCCGGGCCAAATCAGGGTGATAGAGTTCAGCTTCAACGCGGGTTCGGCCCAGCTGGGGATGTTGATACTGGGTAAAAAACTGCAAAATCTGGTAAGCATGATAGAGTCAGATAGACCGACCCTTCCGAGTCGGGCCGCTCCGGGTCAGTGCCCGGTGGTACATCAAAAAGTCATCGCTTGGCTGTGAATTGGACATCCCGACTCAGCGGATTTAGATCATCTCGGACTCGTCTCATTGCTAATGGTAGCTTATCGATTATCCTCAAAGAGGACGACCCAGGTCTATCGACTAGTCGATCGATCCTGCCTTCACGGAGCTGCTGTTGCGCCACCAACTGGACTCGGAGATTGGTTGATGTCGTCGTAAACAGTTTACCTCCTGAAGACAGCAGCACGGCTGCTGGCAATACAGGCTTACACACCACACTTTCCTTATCTTTTTGTTCCCGCGGTCCTCGCTGGGATAAAACCCTTCTTGTTGCCGTGGCAGTCTAGTCATTCCTTAGGTTTAGTTCTTGTGGGTTCTCACCCCTACGTCTCCGTTTCCCGCTATGACTGGCAGAGGTGTCACTGCAAGAGCAGACGAACAGCTTCTCGCAGAGCTTGGATACAAACAAGAGTTCAAGAGGGCTTTCACTCCACTCGAGGTGATATACTTGCGCTTCCATTGCTGGGGACTATGGGCTGAACGACATCCGTAGGTCTTTGGAATTGCATTCAGCATAATTGGATTACTTCCGTCGATCGCGTGAGTAACTCGAGCGGACCTCAAGGGATTTATCCTTACTCGTTCGGCGGTGATATGCAGCTCTGTCCTCTTTTACTCCCTTCCGAATGGTGGTCCTTCTGCAATGGTGTGGGGTGTACGTATGACTCGCATTGCTCGTCCTTCCCGTGTCTTGTCTTGGCCCTTCCGACGATTGGAACTTGCGCTATTCACAGCTTTGTGTTCCTGCTGCTCGCGTGCTAACCACCCAGCATTTGATTCAGTGGGCGGTAGCGAGCCTCTTTGTCCTTTGCATTGGAATGTCTATGGCAGAACTCGGTTCCGCTGCCCCCACGTCAGGTGGTGTGAGTGGCATCACCTCACATCCCTGGTGAAACTGGATGAACAATGCGTGATACAGCTCTACTTCTGGACACACACACTTTCGTCTCCCCACTGCCGAAACCTTCTTTCCTGGATAGTCGGTTGTGCGTCAACATGGCGCATGTACTTTATACCCACCTTATCATTTTGTCAGATGCCAATACCATAGGGTCCATTGCATCAGTTGGTGAGTCATACATTCCGTCCCAGGTGTTTCCCATTTCATGACGTTCCATTCTGTCTTTAGCTTCCATTGACTGGGGTTGTGCTGTCCAGATTGTGGCAGCAATTAATATTGGTAACCAGAACTTCGTCGCCACTCAAGCCCAGACCTTGTAAGTTTCCTTCCTATCTGTCTTCAAGCCTTTTCTCTTTCTGCTTGCTCACACTATGCAGTGGTATATACGTGGCAGTTCTATGCTCTCACGGTATTATCTGCTCCCTCGGAACCGATATTCTTGCACGACTACAAAATCTCTACATTATCCTCAATTTTTGGTGAGTGACACGGTTCAAGTATTAGCTGAGGATCCCTTCACCCCTCTACCTTACTTTTGTGACGGGACACATTAAGTGTCCCTGACCTCCGAAAACTTTGGGTACTGACCCACGCTGCTAGCCTCTGCTTTGTGGTCATCATTGGTCTTCCGGCTGCTACTCCTAAAAAATACATTAACAGCGCCGAATTTGCCCTAGGAAACTTTTCCAATGGTCTGTCCGCTTTATCAGTTATGGATCTCGTCTCAATTCGGTTATTTAGTCAATGGCTGGCCGGATGGGTATGCTTTTATTCTCTCCTTCCTTGCACCTCTTTGGACAATTTGTATGTTCATCCTCTCCATGGAAGATGTCAACTTAAGTAATCAAAACATCGAGGTTCATTTGACTCGAGTGTGCACATTAGTGAGGAAGCTTCAAATGCAGCGACTGCTGTACCATGGGCAATCGTGAGTGTAACCTTCGCATTTTCGTGGCTCTGCTAATCTGTGTAGGTTGGTGCAATCGGTATCTCTGGTGTACTTGGTTGGGGTATGTGTTTCTGATCCTAACTATCGCAGTTCGATGCCTGTGATTGATATATGACTGTCGGAGTTTAGCCATTAATGTTTCCCTTGCATTCTGCATGGGAACCGACTTGAACAACCTCATCAGCAGCCCTCAACCTATGGCACAGATCTTCTTGCACAGCTTTGGGAAAACGGGTACCCTGGTCCTGTGGTCACTTGTTGTCGTCGGACAGTAAGTCCTCGCCCAGTTGATGTATGCTCTCGTGTACCCATCTTATTACTAGATACATGATGGGATCGAGCATGGTAATCTCCATCTCTTGTATACGTATGATTTCCGTTAATTTCCTATTCCAGGTCCTTGCTGCTTCACGCCAATCCTTTGCGTTCGCTCGCGATGGCGCCCTTCCTTTTTCAAGCATACTATACCGCATGAACCAGTTCACTGGCACTCCTGTCAATACTGTGTGGTTTGTTGCAACGATTGCTGCCCTCCTTGGCCTTCTCTCCTTGGCCGGCGCTCAAGCCATCAATGCTGTCTTCGCACTGTCTGTGACTGGGCTCTATGTCTCGTATTCCATCCCGATCGCTGCAAGATTTATCTTCAAGAACGATTTCAAGCCTGGACCGTTCAATCTTGGGATATTTGTCAGTCCATTCCGAGGATGTGCAAATAAGATCACAACTAATGACTTCTGATCACAGAGCCTCCCCGTCGCTGTCATATCCATCTCGTTCATGGCGTTCATGGACATCGTCTTTTTCTTCCCTGCGACGCCTCAGACGAGCACACCCGGGATGAATTATACCGTCGTCGTTTTGGGTGGTGTCCTCGTGCTCTCGCTTGTATGGTATTACTTCCCCATATATGGCGGCGTGCACTGGTTCACCGGACCAGTGCCAAACGTGGGTAATGATGATCCTGCGGAGGGCCTCAGTAGGGATTCTTCCTCGGTAGAAGGGAAGGCAGGGGCAGCTGTGGATGAGAAACACGTAGCAGTACATTGATGCCACGTCTCACATCGATGATATCCGCCACCCCTTTTGCTTCAATTTTATATGCATGCCTGCAGTAAGGTTTCGCTGCCCAAATTTCAAACACGAGTAGTAAGGTGATGCGCTTGGCATGATCTACGGTCATGTTTGATGGGAATTTGTGTCCTGGTGACTCGGATTGCCGGAAGCGGCATCGGTTGCTCTGAAACTTGTTTCTCTTTCACTGGTGTCCTATAAATGGGGAGCTTGTTTCGGGCTTGAGTACTTGAGTCATAGATTTCGAGGAGCTACCAGGGAGTGATCACGACACTAACCCATGTGCACATTTACTTTATGCGCGTTTCAATGCAGTCACCGTGGTTAACGATGCGCTGCCCTTGTCACCATGACTGGGTATTTATTCTGTATGATCTTAGCGGGACTTTGAGAACCAGTCGATATCCTTGTGCTCTCGCTTATCTGGTATTACTTCTCCGTGTACGGCGGCATGGATTGGTTTGTTGGACGAAAGGTGAAGAGGGGAGGTGTCTTTGGTTATATTGAAAGTTACATTCGAGCGGCAAACCGCACGCGAGAATACATGGGGAAACGGTCCGAGAGTGCACATCCCTGTTCGTAAATGAATCGTCTACACAGCTGAAGCCAAAATGTTCGAGTACGGCTGCGCGTTCCTCGAGGTCCTGATGTGAGGGCGTTCGCAACTCGCCCTTCCTTGAATACAAGCAGCAAGGGCGGCACCGGCACTCTGGCCCTCGAAGTAGGCACCCTGTAAGAATCCTGAGCGCACGGTGTGTGAGCGATGCGACACAAGAGAGGTGATGCTTGGCCCACCAAAGTATTGCATGCTCGTGGCCTCACCAGCAAACCAGAGGCGATTTGCCACACTCGCTCTCAGATTCTCCGAGTAAGAAGGGACGTAGGATGGTCCCCAATTGGAATATGAGCCTCGGAATAGCTTGTCGGAGGCCCATTTTGGGAAATAAATGTCGACAGGTTGAGGGACGGTGATATTCGGGTACATGGTTTGAAGAACCTCCATGACCTCTGACCGGACCTGGTCAGGAGAGAGCTGCTCGACGTAGAGAGACCAATCACCCTAAGGTTTCATGAGGGGAACGTTCGCCTGCGGAAGGTACTCACTTACGGTAACTGTGACAAAAAGTATTCCAGAACCAGGGAAAAATCCGGCATGATCCAGGCTCTGCCATGCAGGATATTTTCCTGTCTGCCGGTCGGCATACAGTCCCAACTAATACAATATGAAGAAACAGATGCCATCATAACATGACAAGGACTCGCCTGTGTTGGGAACCAGAATGTTTCATTGAATTGCAGAAAGATCTTGGTGTATGTAGCCTAGAGCACCGTGAGTATCTGATCAAAATCACACTGGACAGCTGACCATTGTAATACTGTTGATGGCCTCGACCTTCCAGTCAGGCAAAGCAGGTTCGAAGCGGACATCATCATGTTGCAGCACACCAACGCTGAACGTGCACAAGACATGGTCAGCAATAATTGTCAGGCCGCTTGTCGTGTACACGGTGACGTTATGTTCGCCATATTTGATGAGGTTGATTGTTTCGTTGTAGATCACCTGTTTGGGTTGTAAAAATTCGGCCGCTTCCGCTTGGGCGAGGTAAGAAAATCCGCGCTGATCGATACACATCTGGTCTTCGCCAGAGAATCCCCCAGATTTAGGGACGTATGTGAAATTATTGTTCTGTGAAAAATCAGGACGAGACTGGGATTTATCGATTAAGGCCTACCCATGTGGAAGCGAGCCAAGAGGTTTGCGAGGGTGACTAGAAATGACTCAGGCGGTGACCCAAAATTCACAGATTACGCACCTGCGCATCTGCATTAGACAAGAGAATCAGTAAAGCCCATCACATACAAGATAAACCGTGACTTGCATTCCTAGACATTGAGTCAGTCGAGTCTAATAAGCACTGCGACTTTTACCTACAAGGTCGATCACGAAATAATTACTAGCAGCTTCCTGTGGGGTTTTTGGACTGACGCCCATGAGACCATATGCAGATCTGAGACTCATATCAACTTCGCCTTCCTTTATGCGTTGACCTAAGTGTGATTAAGACGATCAATCGGCATACGGGACAGAAACATGGGTTTGACATACCTGCAAGAACAGAGGCCTGAGTAAATCTATTGACTGCATTGTTGAGCACGTCGGTGTAATCGTTGTAACCACTTTCATCGTAGGTAGCTGGAGTCCATCAGCATACCGCACAAATCCCTCCAGGTGAATAAATATACATACTGACACTTCCTTCGTCATAGTAGGCTGTAGTGAGATTGTGTTTGCGAGCCAAGTCCCAGATTGGATTCGAACGACCATTTCCCTGTTGTGTTCCCTGGACCCAATTTGGACCCCTCTCGACGACTACTTGTCTGCCGGGTATACCAAAAGTCGTGTGACTCATGCGACCCCCTAGCTCGGTCTTGGCATCAAGAATGATGAAGTCATCGATGCCATGCTCGTGAAGTGTTCGTGCTGCAATAGTACCTGCCATACCGCCACCCAGGATAAGAACAGTAGTATGTTTTGGCGCGGCGGTTGGATTGGTGTTCCGGGGATGTACACCCGAGATGGCAGACAGAAACCCAAGGAGAACGAAGTGAGGGAACCACCTGGAGAGAAACATGTCGAGATGTAGAGAATTGGCTGTGATCACGGCTGGGGTTTTATCAAAGGCGGGAGGGGTAGGGAAAACGAGTGGAACTCGCCGTAAGCCACGAGCCACGGAAAAGAAGAGTCTTCGAACTGTACCGATCAACGGAGTGGTCGACTGAGGCATTCTGTGTAACCACTGGAAACAGGGTGAGTTGCAGAGATATGTTCACACTGTATGATCATTGATGATCCGAAGGGTCCACTCACCACCATTTCTGGTTCGCAAACTTGTCGCGCATCATGACTTACCGCCCGGATGGGTGACACCGCGCGGGATGACTCTATCAACGGGTTCGGTGGTGACGCGTGATGATGATGATGGACCGCGGTATGCGAGGTTTGTCACCGTCATAGCAGCGGTTTACGGCATCAATCAATCCCGGTGAAAACTGGGTACGACCCGGTAGGGTCATATAGGATCAAACATTACCATAGTACGAGTTTGAGGCTGGATCATCATATGGCCCCGAGTTGTAAATGAGAGATGTATCATATTTTCTATATGGGTCTAGCAGTACCATGTGTCACATGTAACTATGACTTGTCAGTATATCTACTGGTCCACCGGACCGTTCCAAAGTTGTTGCGTAGCACGTTCATTGATTTCTCACTGTTACCCTCATGTCGCCACCATTTTACGCTTCGAGCCCCCTAGAATGTAGAGCACATGCCGAACGGTCCAACTTGGGAGTGCGCTGATCTTATCCGAGGGGGTGAGATTGAAACGTGTTGGGAAGGACCCAAACGAGCGGGACGATGACAAAGAGGAACGCGACCGTGTCATTTCGTTTTGTTCGGACGAGGAGAAAGTACCGACGGCGATCCCCGATATGAGTTACAATGAAGAGACCGTTGTACGTGTGACTGTATCCTGAATCACTCCACGCGTGCGGGCAACGGACGACACCATCAGCATACATGATTCCCGCAGCGATTTTTTCTGGATGGACAAAGCATAAGGGGGTAAGCGAGAAACGCGAACATATCTGCTGCTGCCGTTGTCTGTATTTTTATTGTTCCCTATCATTGCGTTGAACCTTACACGTGCCATCCTTGGTGCAGTCTCTACATTCATTTTAAAATAGGGAGTTATACACATATTACTTGCCCGCCGTGTACAAGAACACACAAATTGTCAAAATGTTCAGATACCGTTCTTTGAGTGTTGCACGGGAGAGCGTTCGCAACTCGCCTTTCCCTGAATACATAGCAAGGGCAGCACCGGAACTCTGGCTCTCGAAGTACTGTAAGAAACCTAACCGCACGTGCACGTGAGCGCTGTTGGACATTCAGCCAGCTGCGACGTGTTACTAACCTTCCTTATTTGGATACTGCCGTAGTTACTCGCACGGCGTCCAGTCTTCGTACCACTCGACTGGGGTGAGCCATACTATTCCACTCCTTCTGTACCCTTTTATTAGTTCCTTATCATTCATTAGCCTCGCGCAATTCTAATAATTACCAGTTGCTAGCAGGGCATTTACCCCAATACGTCACTGCCGGTGGAAATTTCTCTTCAATCTGGACTTTAACGCTGAATGTACCAGCGTAGGCAGAGCAAAGCCCATATCAACACCGTTCTACGCCATGAATCCAGCTCGCCTATCTGGCCAAAGATGCCGTGAGTGGCACAGAATGTGCGTCGTTCACATTCTAAATTTCGAGACTCGGAGGTACCAGGGATTGTTTCTTGTGACGATGATGCTCGAGGCAAGTACGCATCCACGTCCAACACGGCCTCGATTGTCGCGCATCCCAAATCCAAGTCCGAGAATGCGATGGGATCAACAGCACACGGGGGACTGGTCGAGGTGTCCAACAACCATGGCACTAATTCCAAATAGTGTGCTCATTCTCGGCTATGGTTTCTCTCTCCCGGATAATCCAAACGACACAGTCACGCTTCAAATCGGCGGCGTAGGTGCCTCGTAGAAATAGGTAGTCGACCAATATGCGCAAAACGTCGGTGGCCTCTGGTCTGAAGTTCTGGGTATGGTCGCGAACGGGGACAGCGAGTATAAATTTGAGGAAGGTCTCGAAACTGCGGCCGTCCTGTCCGACATGGTGCAAGCGAAACTGGGCGGTGGCATGATGATCGTGGTGGACTGCGAGGGAGCGACGATATCCGACTGGTAGTCAGACTCATGCTAGAGCATTATATGGCAGGTAGACATCGTACACTCCATGTTTCTGACCGTATATCTGACATCCGGGTTCAGGAGAGTCGATCCCGGGATTCTTGAACGACAAGCGAGAGACCACAGTCGAAAGCGCAAGGGAACGAGTTCTCTGGGCTGGACTCAAAGCAGTCAGTCTACATCACAAGACATATATGGAATACAAACGGGAGAAGGCGAGCCAAGGAGGGGACAGTGCAAGGGCAGTCAAAACACTAATCAGGCAGTGCACTTCGATATTAGTACGTATGGCTCATTGGTTCGGCTATGGTAAGACATTGAACGGTGCCACGGTATTCTCACTCTTTGCCGATGCTGGTAAAGAGCACCGAACTGGGCTGGTGAGTTGGGCGAAGAATTGGGCACACCACGAAGTATGTATTCGAAATGCGACGCCAAAACACTAGCTGAGTCTAGTCAACAACGACAATGAAAACATGGTAGGTTGTATGCCGAGCTACCAAGGTGACGTCAGATCATATATGGTTGAGTACTTTTCGAGATCTCGACGTGTGGGCGTTCGCAACTACCCTTTCCCTGAATACACGCCGCAAGGGCAGCACCGGCGCTCTGGCCCTCAAAGTAGGCACCGTGTAGCCAACCTGAGTGGGCGGCGAGTGAACATACTTGTCGGCACAGGGGTACCATGACATACCAAAGTACTCAAGGCTAGTAGCTTCACCAGCGAACCAGAGGCGATCACTGACCGTCGCTTTCAGGTTTTTCAAGTGAGAAGGGGCGTAGGGCGGCCCCCAGTTGGCGTACGAGCCACGAAATAGCTTGTCAGAGGCCCATTTCGGGAAATAAACATCGACGGGTTCGGGAATAGTGATGTTGGGGTACATCTTTCGGAGGACTCCCATGACCTCCGACCGAACTTCATCGAGAGCGAGCTGCTCGACGTAGAGAGACCAGTCACCCTGAAATGGCGTAGGAGGAATGCTTGTCGATCGCAGGGCACTGCTTACGGTAACTACGGCAAAAATTATGCCGGAACCAGGAAAGAACCCGACGTGATCCAGGTTCAGCCAGAAGGGATATTTCCCTCTTTGCCGGTCGGCGTACAATCCCAACTAGCGCAATGTGAACAGAAAGATATCGTCATAACATGAGAAGGGCTTACCTGTGTCGGGAACCAGAATGTTTCATTGAATTGCAGAAAGATCTTGGTGTATGTAGCCTAGAGCACCGTGAGTATCTGATCAAAATCACACTGGACAGCCGATCATTGTAATGCTGTTGATGGCCTCGATCTTCCAATCAGGCAAAGCAGGTTCGAAGCGAACATCATCATGCTGCAGCACACCAACGCTGAACGTGCATAAAACACGGTCAGCGATGATTGTCAGGCCGCTTGTCGTGTACACGGTGACGTTGTGTTCGCCATATTTGATGAGGTTGACTGTCTCGTTGTAGATCACCTGTTTGGGTTGTACAAATTCGGCTGCTTCCGCTTGGGCGATGTAAGAGAATCCGCGCTGGTCGATACACATCCGATCTTCGCCTGATAATTCTCCGTACCCAGAAATGAATGTGGGATTATCACTCTATCGAAGGTGAAGATGAGACCGAGGATGTATCATCTAGTGCTTACCCATGCAGAAACAAGCCACGATATTTGTGGCGGTGACTGAAAATAGCTTCAATAATGGCTCAAGACCGGTGTCAGATTACCTGCTTGTGCAACTGCCGACATCAGATGAAATTAGCGGATATTGTCACAGAGTGAATCGTGACTTGCATTCCTAGAGAATAAATCAGCCAAGTTTAATAGGCGCCACGGGTTTTGCGTACAGAGTCGATCGCAAAATATTCGCTGGCAGCTTCTTGTGGGGTTTTTGGGTTCACACCCATGAGACCATATGCCGATCTGAGACTCATATCAACTTCACCCCTTTCTATACGTTGGCCTGAGTGCGACAATCAAGTCGATCAACGGCATTCGGGACGGAAAGTGTGAGTTTGACGTACCTGCAAGAACAATGGCTTGATCGAAATTATTGGCCGCATTGTTCATTACATCAGTGTAATTGTTGTAGCCACTTTCATCATAGGTAGCTCGGGTTCATGAACAGATTACACGAATTCCTCCGAGGGAATAAAATATACATACTAACGTCTCCTTCATCATAAGACACCGTAGTCAGGTTATGTTTGTGGACCAAACCCCAGATTGGATTTGCCCGACCGTTGCCTTCTGGGGGTCCTTGCGTCCAACCTGCGCCTCTCTCGACGACGACTTGTCTCCCAGGTATACCAAAAGTGGTTTGGCTCATGCGGCCACCCAGTTCGGTCTGGGCCTCGAGGATGACGAAGTCATTGATGCCTTGCTCATGAAGCGTTCGGGCTGCAATGACGCCTGTCATACCACCACCCAGAATGAGGACGGTAGTGCGTTTTGGCGCAGCGATTGAATTGGTGTTCTCAGAGAGCGCACCTGAGACAGCAGATAAAATCCCAAGAGTAAGGTGAGGGGAAAATCTGGAGAGAAACATGGGAAGTGGGTGGAGGTTGGGCTTTGGTCACGACCAGACATTTATAGAGGACGGGAGCGATCAGAGTATTGTTAGACTCACTACCGAGACGGTAGACTGGTTGGGCCATCAACTTAGATGCAGGTTGACGGTAATCCGTCTAACGTGACATGATGTCCACCAACATCGGGAGAGTTCCCACGGGGCACGAAAATGCACCGAGGTGAAAATGCTACTGAGTATGTCGTCTTCATCGTGTAGGCCCGCGTATGCGATTTTGGTTTATTGGGCTTGTGCGACGATCTAGGTTCCTTATCAGCCTTACTTGACGACCCAGTTCTCAAATACTTTTGATTCTTACCTTGAAATTCTGCGCTGTGTCAACTGTCGTATCAAACGTGAAATGAAGCAAGATGGTCCAGACTAGCGACTAAAAAGTGAATACCCTATCTGTTCCTGTAAACTTCAGGACGAGCCATAACCAGACTTCAGTCGGTTGGCTTCAATTGATGGCAATAATAGCTTGAAGCGTCGGGGTCCCACCACAGATGGTGCCATGCCGCGCGCCAGTTCTTGCCTCATGCGCTCCGATCTTTGGCTTTTGGCTGGTGGATTGGTGGCATAGAAATCACGGTACGTCCACGAGGCTGGACGCATCGTTATCCGATCCTGGCTATCTGGGGATGTGCCTCCTGGTTACAGTCTCCCCGTCGTATCATTTCCGTCTCATTCGTGGCGTTCATGGACATCGTCTTTTCTTCCCTGCGACGCCTCAGACGAGCACACACGGGATGAATTATACCGTTGTCGTTTCGGATAGTGTTCTCGTGCTCTCGCTTGTCTGGTGTTACTTCCCCATATATACACTAGCCCGATTTCACCAGACCGGTGCCACTGAACGTGGGGTAATGCCAATGATCCCCCCAGAGGGTTTCAGCAGGAATTCTCCCTCGGTAGGGACGGCCACAAATGAGAATCGTATAGCAGTACTGTGTTGATGCCACGTCCAACATCGGTGATATTCGCTGTCACTTCCGCCGCATCTGCGCTGCAGCTTGTATAAATGGCTGTCAACTGATCTTTCTGTGGCTGGGCAAGCCTTTTCCTTGGCTGACAAATGTCCAAGTGGTCCTGGAAAGTCTTTTACAGCATGATAAGTTACTCCCTTGGAACGGTCGTCGGCACTACTAAGGTTTCACTACCCAAATTTCAAGCACGAGCGGTGAGGTGATACGCCTGGCGCGATCTGGATTCTGTGGTCATATTTGATGGGATTTTGTGCCCTACTAGTGACTCGGATTGCCAGGGCGACATCAGTTACTCTGAAACTTGGTTTCTTGTAAATGTGGGGCTCGTTTCGGGCTTGAGTACTTGAGTCGTAAATCTCGAGGAGTTACCAGGGGTGATTATGGCACTAGTACAGACGCACATTTATTTCATGCGCGTCTCAATGCAGTCACCGTGGTCAACGGTGCGCTGTCCTCGTCGCTATGGCTGAGTATTTATTCTGCCTGATCTCAACGGGGCTTTGAGAACCAGTCCATTTGACAACCTCTGCATATTCGTTGGTACTACCCAAGGTTCATAACAAACGGAATCAATGGTACCACGGTATACGGAACCTCCACGTCTCCGTCATCTGTCTTCCCTGTGGGGTTCTTGGACGTGCTCTTCATGAACTATAGCGTGGGTATCCTTGTGCTCTCGCTCATCTGGTATTACTTCTCCGTGTACGGCGGGATGAATTGGTTCACCAGACAAAAGTGGAGAAAGAAAGTGCCTTTGGTTATGTTGAAAGCTACATTCGAGCAGTAAACCGCGTGCAAGAATACACAGGGAAATGGTCTGAGAGTGTACATCCCTGCTCGTAATTGGATCATCTACAAAGCTGAAGTTAAAACCTTCGAGTACGGCTGCGCGTTCCTCGAGATCCCAATATGAGGACGTTCACAACCCGCCCTTCCTTGAATACAAGCAGCAAGGGCGGCCCCGGCACTCTGGCCCTCGAAGTAAGCACCATGTAAGAATCCTGAGTGGACCCTGCGTGAGCGTACGTGACAGAAGAGAGGCGACCCACCAAAGTATTGCATGCTCGTGGCCTCACCAGCAAACCAGAGGCGATCTCCCACACTCGCTCTCAGATTCTCCGAGCAAGAAGGGATGTAGGATGGTCCCCAATTGGAGTATGAGCCTCGAAATAGCTTGTCGGAGGCCCATTTTGGGAAATAAATGTCGACAGGTTGAGGGACGGTGGTGTTCGGGTACATGGTTTGAAGAACCTCCATGACCTCGGACCGGACCTGATCAAGAGTGAGTTGCTCGACGTAGAGAGACCAATCGCCCTAAGGTTTCATAAGAGGAACGTTCGCCTGGGGCAGGTGCTCGCTTACGGTAACTGTGGCAACAAGTATGCCAGAACCAGGGAAAAATCCAGCATGATCCAGGCTCTGCCATGCAGGATATTTTCCTGTCTGCTGGGCGGCATACACCCCCAGCTAACACAGCATGAAAAAATAGATGCCGTTATAACATGATAAGGACTTGCCTGTGTTGGGAACCAGAATGTTTCATTGAATTGCAGAAAGATCTTGGTGTATGTAGCCTAGAGCGCCGTGAATATCTGATCAAAATTACACCAGACGGCTAACCATTGTAATGCTGTTGATGGCCTCGACTTTCCAGTTAGGCAAAGCAGGTTCGAAACGGACATCATCATGTTGCAGCACACCGGCGCTGAACGTGCACAAGACATGGTCAGCAATGATTGTCAGGCCGCCTGTCGTGTACACGGTGACGTTATGTTCGCCATATTTGATGAGATTCACGGTCTCGTTATAGACCACCTGTTTAGGTTGTAAGAATTCTGCCGCTTCTGCTTGCGCAATGTAAGAGAATCCGCGCTGGTCGATGCACATTTGGTCTTCATCAGAGAATCCCCCAGCTTCAGGGACGTATGTGAAATTATAGTTCTGTGGAAAATGAGGACGAGACCGGGATCTGTCTATCAAGGCTTACCCATGTAGAAGTGAGCCACGAAGTTTGCGAGGGTGACTGGAAACAACTCGAGCAGTGGCCCAGAATTCACACAGATTACGTACCTGAGAATCTGCATTAGACACAAGAGAATTAGTAAACCTCATTGCATACAGAATAAACCGTGACTTGCATTGCTAGATACCGAGTCAGTCAAGTCTAATAAGTACTGCAGCTTTTACCTACAAGGTCGGTCACGAGGTAATCACAGGCGGCTTCTTGCGGGGTTTTTGGACTGATGCCCATGAGACCATATGCAGATCTGAGACTCATATCAACTTCGCCTTCCTTTATGCGTTGACCTAAGTGCAATTAAGACAATCGATCTCCATCCGAGACAGAAACGCGGGTTTGACACACCTGCAAGAACAGAGGCCTGAGTGAATTTACTGACTGCGTTACTGAGCACGTCAGTGTAATTATTGTAGCCACTTTCATCGTAGGTAGCTGGGGCCCATCAGCATACCCCACGAATCCCCCCAGGTGAATAAAATGTACATACTGACATTTCCTATGTCGTTGTAGACTGTGGTGAGATTGTGTTTGCGAGCCAAGTCCCAGATTGGATTCGAACGACCATTTCCCTGTTGTGTTCCTTGCACCCAATTTGGACCCCTCTCGACGACTACTTGTCTGCCGGGTATACCAAAAGTCGTGTGACTCATGCGACCCCCTAGCTCGGTCTTGGCATCAAGAATGATGAAGTCATCGATGCCATGCTCGTGAAGTGTTCGTGCTGCAATAGTACCTGCCATACCGCCACCCAGGATAAGAACAGTGGTATGTTTTGGCGCGGCGGTTGGATTGGTGTTCAGGGGATGTACACCCGAGATGGCAGACAGAAACCCAAGGAGAACGAAGTGAGGAAACCACCTGGAGAGAAACATGTCGAGATGTAGAGAATTGGCTGTGATCACGGCTGGGGTTTTATCAAAGGCGGGAGGGGTAGGGAAAACGAGTGGAACTCGCCGCGGGTCGCGAGCCACGCAACGGAACGGTCTTCAAACTCTACCGATCAACGGAATGGTAGACTGAGGCATTCTGTGTAATCAGTGGAAACAGAGGTGAGTTACAGAGAAATGTTCACACTGTATGATGATCCAAAGGGTCCGCTCACCATCAGTCCCGGTTCGCAAACTTGTCGCGCACCATGACTTACTGCGTGGACGGGTGACACTGCGGCATGAGCCTACCGACGAGTTCAGTGATGGTGCGCTGACGCGCAATGGTCCGCAGTGTAGCGGCGGTTCACGGCGTCCCCACGGTGTAAACTGCAGTGAAACCTGAGGCCTGAGCGCTTGAGCTCATACTGACTTCGCGACAACCGCAAGGACACCCCACAGTACCACCGCGCTGACGGTTAGATTCAACGTCTCGACTCTGTCATTACTGGCAGGTAGATGTGAGTATCGTGTCATTATGTAATGATTTGCATATTGCAATGACACATGGTACTTACTGAGTTGCCTCACGTCTACCTGTGTGACGTTCACTAGAGCAGTTGCTTCATCATATTCCCCGGCACTAAAACAGGTCCCATAATAGATTATTTGATGCATTCATCGTTGGCGCAAATGGTATAGGGGGTATTGATCTAACGACCTGTTGGATCAATACTCAACACTAGCAGTTTCCAAACGTCAGTCCTGAGTATATAGTCAATGTTACCCTACAAGATGTCGACACAGAATGAAGATACTGAATACATATACCCAGATGAGTCTGTGTTCGAAGTGAGGGCAGTGATGAGGGGAGTTCCCGACCGCAGAAGTCTAGACCATAAGAATGTCTTCGTGATCTTCATACTGTGGATGAGTTGCTCGCGATGGACGTGACATAACCAGGGTCACGCGCACGGTCTAACGTCGGCGGGCGCCGGTTGACTCTGAGTCGCAGATTCGAATCCCGCAAAATTTACCACTGAGGGCCGTGATACGACTCGGAGGACTCATCGGTGGACGCATCTATTCTGATTTCCATTTCTCTACCCGTGCCATACTGAGGTTTTCGGATCCACCAGAGGCGCCAAATCACGCTCAGGCTACACCCAACAATCCAGGGGACCTTTCGCCAGGATCCCCGAAATAACTGGGTATGCTTCACGTCGTTTTGGGCCACATACACACGACCCATGGGATTTTCCTTTCTCTCGTGTTCTTAAACATGTGGTTTTCCGGCTCAGGTCAGAAGTTTCCGTATCACCAGTTTAACCCCAGTGCCACCATGGCGGAGTGCATTGGTCCACCAGACCAGTTCTAAAGGTAGGCGAGGACGACACCATCAGCATGCATTGTCCCCGCAGTCACTTTTTCTGGATGGACAAAGCATGAAGGGGGGATCGTAGATGAGAAACGCGAACGTATCTGCTGCTACCGTTGTTTGTATTTTTTATTGTTCTTCATCGTTGCGTTTGAACTCGTTGAAACTTACACCTTGGATACAATAAATGTGCCATCTTTGGTGCAGTATCATACCTAATTCGTCCCTAGCTTCACTTCGAAACCGGGAGCTTTACATATTACTCGTCCACGTACGAGAACACACAGGTCATCAAAATACTCAGATACCGTTCTTTGAGTGTCCGACGTGAGAGCGTTCGCAACTCGCCCTTCCCTGAATACAAGCAGCAAGGGCAGCACCGGCACTCTGGCCCTCAAAGTAGGCACCCTGTAAGAAACCTGAGCGGACGGCGCGTGAGCGTACGCGATAGAGTAGAGGTAATGCTTGACTCACCAAAATACTGCACGCTTGTAGCCTCACCAGCAAACCAGAGGCGGTCCCCCACCGTCGCTTTCAAGTTCTCCGAGTGAGAAGGGACGTAGGATGGTCCCCAATTGGAGTATGAGCCCCGGAATAACTTGTTAGAGGCCCACTTTGGGAAATAAATGTCGACAGGTTGAGGAACAGTGATGTTTGGGTACATGGCTTGGAGGACTCCCATGACCTCCGACCGGACCTGATCAGAAGTGAGCTGCTCAACGTAGAGAGACCAATCACCCTGAAACAGTATAAGAGGAGCATTCATCGGTGGCACAATGCTTACTTACAGTAACTGTGACAAAAATTATGCCAGAACCGGGGAAGAACCCGGCACGGTCCAGGTTCTGCCAGACGGGATATTTTCCTGTCTGCTGCGCGGCGTACAATCCAAACTAACACAGAATGAAGAGACAGGTATAGTCGCGACACGACGAAGGCTCACCTGTGTTGGGAACCAGAATGTTTCGTTGAATTGCAGAAAGATCTTGGTGTACGTAGCCTAGAGCGCGGTGAGTATCTGTCCAAAATCACACCGAATGACTGACCATCGTAATGCTATTGATGGCCTCGACTTTCCAGTCGGGTAAAGGAGGTTGGAAGCGAACATCATCATGTTGCAACACACCGACGCTAAACGTGCATAAAACGCGGTCAGCTATGATTGTCAAGCCACTTGTCGTGTACACCGTGACGTTATATTTGCCGTACTTGATGAGGTTGACGGTTTCATTGTAGATCACCTGTTTGGGCTGTAAAAATTTGGCCGCTTCCGCTTGGGCGATGTGAGAGAATCCGCGCTGGTCGATACACAACTGATTGTCACCAGAGAATCCCCCGGATTCAGGGACATATGTAAAATTATTGTTCTATCGAAAATGAGGACCAGACAGAGGACTCCCCATCTAGTACTTACCCATGTGGAAGCGAGCCACGAGGTTTGCGAGGGTGACTGAAAATAACTCAAGCAACGGTTCATAAATTAGGTTAGATTACCGACCTGCGCAACTGCACCGGATGAAGAATAACCCGAAGAATCAGCATAGATCATCAGACAAAATAAATCATGACTTGCATTCCTAAGCACTAAGTCAGCTAAATCTAACAAGCATTGCAACTTTTGCCTACAAAGTCGATCTGAAGATACTCGCTGGCAGCTTCTTGTGGGGTTTTTGGGATGACGCCCATGAGACCATATGCCGATCTAAAACTCATATCGACTTCGCCTCTTTGCATACGTTGGCCTAAGCACAGGGATCAAGCTTGTCGATAAGCATTTATGACGAATAACGCGAGTCTGACATACCTGCAAGAATAGAGGCTCGATTAAAGTTGATAACCGCGTCGTTTAGCACGTCAGTGTAATCGCTGTAGCCACTTTCATCGTAGGTAGCTAAGGTCCATGAGCACATGAACCCCTCCAGGTAGATAAAATGTACATACTTATGCTTCCATAATCATTGTTAGCTGTAGTCAAATTATGCTTGCGAGCCAAGTCCCAAATTGGATTTGAACGACCATCAGCTTCTTGTGTTCCCTGGATCCAATTCGCACCTCTCTCTACGATGACTTGCTTGCCAGGTATGCCAAAAGTCGTGTGGCTCATACGGCCACCCAGCTCGGTCTCGGCGTCAAGGATGATGAAGTTGTCGATGCCATGCTCGTGAAGCGTTCGAGCCGCAACGATACCCGTCATTCCCCCGCCCAGGATAAGGACAGTAGTATGTTTCGGCCGAGCAGTCGAATTAATGTTCTGGGAATGTACACTTATGATGGCGGACAAAATCCCGAGCAGGACACAATGAAGAGACGATCTGGAGAGAAACATGTCAGAACGGTGGAGGACAGGTTGCCATCATGGCTAGAGCTTTATCAAAGCCCGTGAGGGACGGGGAAACGGGTAGAACTCGCACGACTGAGGTGTTCAGCCTAGCTGCTTATGGGGCTACTCTGGACAGAGGCGAGCTGCAAAGAATCGTTCGTAGCACGTGATGGTCCGAAGGGACCCTCCCGGTTTGCTAGCTCGTCATGATGGCCGCGTGTGCTACTCCGTATATAGGATTTACCACGGATACGGGCGACACGGTGCTCCCCCTGCGGGTTCGGTAGTTCTCCGGGTCCCGGTGTGCAAGGTTTGACACTCGTATCAATACCAAGGACCATGGTACCCGCGGTCTGCGGTGTCTTTGCGGTGTCCATTTATGTACACTGAAACCAGAGCGCTGAGCCAGTTACTGGCTTCATGTGTTTCCAGCGACAATGAGACAGTCTCATCGCGTCTAGAATCAGGTTTCATGCCCTGGCTTCACCGTCGGGTGGATAAAAGTATAATAGTGGTTAGTAACTGTATATCACAGTGATAGCTGTAGATACCTCGTGATTTGCGACGAACCCTATCAGTACGAATAGTCGTCGCATGATTCCCTTCACCACTGAATAGCTCTTGTAATAGATCAGCGTCAAATTTTTGATCCGCTAAACGCATGTATGCGGGTGGTTCTGCACCTGGAGCGATAGTAGAGCAGCATTCAAGTTAATGCTGGAGTAAGAAGGAGCCTGGGACTGCGGTCAGAGCGCTAGGACTCCGATATGGAAATCCATCCGAGTCAGTGGGGCTAGTTTGCGATAGGAAGTCAGGGCGTATCATCACAAGTCGCCATGAAGTGAGCCTTGCTGTAAATTCACGTTACGTATCCTGAGTATTACGACACTCGTAGAATTTCTGAAGTTATGGTAAGAACAAGGGCAGCACTAGCAGTGGATGGCAGGTTTTAAATAAATATTGATACCACCGAACCCGTCGCGAATACAGAACCCAAGCACCCATAACAATTCAAGCTATACTTGAAAGTAAAACTTTGATCCACTGCCACGACAACAGAGCCCCGGCGCCAGCCCCCTTCCACATGCCACCGGCCATCCTCAATCACGACCCCAACCCCGCGGTTATAGCCCAATAATAGCAGTCGGTTACCTGACTGTAACCAAACCTTTGACCCGGTGGCTTCGGGGGGATGCCAGTGCTACATGTACCTGGGAACCTTTTTTTAATCATCCGTTCATTTAAATAAACCCGTTCGAGTCGGCTGTATTTGCCATGAGTACAACCGCGTTCCAGGTCATTGGTGGATTCCGTCATCCATCATTCTCTGATCTTCAAGTTTTCGGCAGGTAGGTGGAAATAATCCAACACTAAGAGGCGTACAATTGATTCCACCCGCAGACTTTCTTGCCATGTTATTAACCGGCTGCCGACGTGCCATGCCGTGCTCTTCGGTAAACGTGGTGCGGGTAAAACATCCCATCCTCAACGAGGTTGTTGGCTAATCACAAGCCAAGACAAAAGGAATACTTGTAAGCCACCCTCAGCGTTATCACGGATACGGAGATTAAGGCCATTCTTTGGGGCACCATCAGACTCGACCGAGGTATGTCTGGCAGAATCCTTGCCGGCCAAGCGAATTTTTTTGAAACTGCTCTTGCATAGTCAGGTTGAAACCATGAGAAGGGCTGGCTAGTTACCATTTTGAAAGGCATGTAAGAGGGTTTTTCATGTAGTGCTGATCGCTTCTCACGACTCAGGACTCAGAAACATGAGATCCTGAGACATGGACATGTGTCCGATGATAGCACGGAGAAAATGACATCGAACTTGCTTTTGAGTTGTGCTACTACTGCTGGCAGAGTTCTGGATGACCGATGGAATTTTCGTGGAGGGGGCCTGGACATACTAGAGTTGCAAGACCTAATCTCCATAGCCCCCTATCCACCTTGCGCAGTAGTAACCCGTTAGGAAGCCGGAAGAGAATATTAGTGTTCTAGGCCACGGCTGCCAAAGTCGATGAGCGCACAGCGGTCGGAGTACGGTGTACATGTGATCGATCAGTGAGCCGGTCTGGTGATTATTTGCCGAGTCGAGCCTGAAGGGTCCGGATTCCAGAAAGGTTAGGATAGCTCCTGTCAGTTTGGCCGAGATATCGTTCCCAGCGCAATAATTTCTGAAGTACATACAGCGCAAAGACAATGGTAAGTGAGCTAGAGAATAAGGTTGCCTCGCCTTGGCTTGTGTTTAGTAGCAAGCTTTCGCGTGTATATAGTACGGGGAACGTGTCGGAGAAAGTTCACACTACATAGAGCGTATACATCTATGGTCATCAACAGAAATGGAAAAACATGCACGTGGTACAGGCACACGAGTGGAATAATGATATCAAAGGGTCCCGTCACAAACCATCATTCAGTATCAGTGTTAAGAGTCATAGGGTGGGTAGCTTTGAAGTTTAACTGCCCGGTTTTCCAAGTAGAGCATACCCATTGCCTTGCGGACCGTGAAGCTACGTAAAAACGTCAAAAGGGTCTGAAAAGTATTTTTAAAAAAGGAAACGCGACGTACCTTATTGTAGCATCTTCCACAGAGTGGGTCTCCGTCCTTGTCATTCAACCGTTTAGAATCTAAGAGAGTACTACAAGAGGTGCACCGCAAGCATCCTTTGTGCCACGCCTTCCCGACTGCCTTCATCTGTTGACCATATCAGGACGCATCTAGACCATCAGGGTGTTTCTGACCTGCTCCGCGAAATATACATTCTTGCCACATCGTGGACATACGGGCGTCTCGCCGAGTCCCCATGTCTTGGCAGGGCTGGGTGTGCTGCCGCTGAGGGCAGCCCCATAACGCGTCCCAGTGGCAGTCTGCTTCAACGAGCTGACCCCTCCCCTTGAAACAAACCCAGTCGAGTTGGGTTTAAGCGGTGATGTTGGACGTCCTAATAAGGTGGACTCCACGTATTCCGTGGCCCTGGGACTGCCTGAGGCAGACTTGGAAGGACTAAGTGGGACAGTACGCGGGAGTCGAAATTCACCAACACGTCCCGTGTTGGTAATGTCGCCCTCAAAAGACATACGCTCCTCAACAATGTGTTGTACTTCATCCTCTTCTGCGGTGTCGGTACCATCCACGTCGTGTTCTACCCCAGGAGTACTTGCATCATTTGGTGGGTTGGTAAGAGCGCGGGAGTACCGTGCAGGAAGGACCGAATTGGCACGAAGAAGTGGTCCCGGTCCCGTAAACTGAGTGCGGACAGGTGAACGAGATCCGTCATTAGTAAGGGGACGGGGTGTGAGATCCAGGGAGCCATTAGTTCGGCCATGAATGACTGGTAAAGGGAAAGTAAAACGAGTGGGAGAAGTCTGGGAAATAACGTTATCCGTGTTTCGGAAGGGCGTGCTAGATGGCCCAGACCCCGCACGAAAAGGACTCCGAGAAGGAGAAGAGGGGATTGGAGGAGAAACGACGTCGTCTCGATCAGGGAGGTTTGCCTGACGGAGGTCCCGAGTGCCAAAGTTACGTATATGACAAATTTTGCTTGAGAATAGGTGAAAACGAGCGAAGCAATGATTGAACTAGTGGCGCCTACCAATACGGCTATATAAAGTGAACATCAAGATGAATGAATCGGCCACGACAATGAGGCCATACCTCTTGGTCATGCTCTAGCAGCGTCAAGGAGTCAAGGCGTTTATTGCACGAAGTACACGCAAGGCAAGGCTGTTAGAGAAGCACAGAATCTGAATGAGCGGACGTAGGGAAGGTGGCGTAATCACTTGCTTTGTGGTAGAGCTGGTGTGGGCACGAGATTAGCCGAATTCACAATGAATTCGAGGGTCACCAAATTACTTACCTTTCGGCCTGGTCCCATAACCTAAATCACACACCTATAAGCCGAATTAAACCAAGAGTACAATTAATATTACACACTTGCTCAGCTGCATATACAGCTTTGGAGCAACGAGGGCATGCTGGTGTGCCTCCGAATGGATGCATGATAGGTCAGAGCTTGTATATTGGAACTAGATCTAGTCATCAAAGGAAGCTGATGGTGAGCATATGGTCCTGGTGGACCGATGTCTTGTGTACTTACCAGACTGCAACGATTTGAAGTGTCCAACTGGCAAGAGCCAGATGCGAGTTCGTGGCTCCGGCGTTGCTGATGGATCGGCAATTGCCGTATGACCCTTTGCGACCAATTTCAACCAGCCAACTGGGAGCTCATCATGGCACGACGAAGCAAGGGACTTGCATTAATAGACTTGGTTGGCAGATTGCCAGTTGGCAAGGGTTCAATGGCCTCATTCAGCGTGATGCGGCGGCGTATAAGTTCATCATCGAACATGATGAGCGTTACTTCGTCAACCCATGTCCGAGATTTTTCATTTACGCCCCCTGCACCTCCATACTCATATGTGCCCACATACATACATACATACATATGTACAACACTACAAGATGAGCACCGTTCTGAACGGCAACTCGGCAGTACGTAGTTCGCACGTGTCGGAGTTTGAAATGGAAATCGCGATCGTGTCAGTAGTTCTGCCATCTTGTTTTTTCGGAGTCTCGTTCTCATCGTAACATCATCCCATCTTTTTCAATCTTCTCCATCTTCTCCCCCTCGTAGACTCACTTAGACTTCCCTCTCCGCCATCATCCACAACCATGTCTGACGATGAGAAACATAACCAAACCTTCGAGCAGGTTCGCTCCTTATCTGTCTTTACTCATCTTCGTTGATCACCTGATGCTATATGTCAGGCTAGTGCAGGTGCCTCGCTCACCTATCCTATGCAATGTTCTGCTCTTCGCAAAAACGGTCATGTTGTCATCAAAGGCACGCTACTCTCTGAATATCCTTATAGCATTGGTCACATCGCTTGTCTTTGCTAACAGGGCGACCCTGCAAAATCGTTGATATGTCGACCTCCAAGACTGGGAAGCATGGGCACGCCAAAGTTCACCTTGTTGCCATTGATGTATGTTTCATCGGCACCTGCATTTCCCTCTGACATTGTTCTACTAGATCTTCACTGGCAAAAAATTGGTACGCATTAATTTGTTCGCTGGATGTAGCACGCTTTCTCAATACGTGTACCTGGATAGGAAGATATTTCTCCCTCTACTCACAATATGGATGTTCCCAACGTCACGCGGACTGAATATCAACTTGTAAATGCCCATCTACCCCGACTGTGTTTGCTATGTTCTTATTAATTCTCCTAGGTGAACATTGACGACGGTTACCTCAACCTCATGACCACAGATGGGGTAGCCAAAGATGATGTCAAAGTACCGGAGGGTGATATCGGAAAGGAGATCCAAACTGGGTTCGAAGATGGGAAGGATCTCTTGGTTACAATCGTCGCTGCTATGGGAGAGGAAGCCGCCATTTCCTACAAGGAGGCGCCAAAGGTATGCACATACCATCGAGGCCATTTAGTGGCATTTTCTCACCCGCTTTACTTAGATGCAGTGACTTCGCTGCCTCACACGTTCCTTCGTTTACATTTATTTGCGGTTTTCTTCTTCCAACCTCGTCTTTCCGTCTATCGTGTGTTTTTCGATTCATATCATCCATCAGCAAAGTCCGTGTACATGTGCATGTACATTCCTATCGTTCAATAACGTTTGAATGTGTAGTCACTGTTGTAGTGTAGCTTTATGACTGAAGGTTAAGTGGGTCTTTGCATGAATGCGTGGGAGAAGTGATCGATTACGCGTCATCGATCATCCCTGGCAAGAGCGCCCGACCGGCCTGACTTCTGACGGATGGCGAGCCAATCAGACGCTTGCCAACTCAGCCACTGTTGGCAATCAATAACGTTGTACAGGTGGGTTAGTTGACCTACGGAGTTTTCACGGCATTGGGTTCTACGGCTACTTTCTCCGAACTGAACCACTGATTTATCCAGATAGACGTAGCGAATTTCGGAATTGTGGCCACCATCGCGATGTGAACCTATGTGCTAAGGCGAGTTCGCCACCTCCCCTTTCATATCTGTGACATGATATATGCGGATACAGTGTTCAGACCAAGCTGCATAGATGCAAAAGTCCAGCAGGCACGCTCGTGTGGCAGATCCGAGTCCATGTTTGATATGTGAACCTCCAACAAAGTACTAACCACATTGAGATGCAAGATATAATATATCACACATGCAAGTCTGTGTAGGCAGCGGAGTCAATTACCCTGCCATGCTGTAGAAAATGCGCCCATTCCAACCTCATCGTGACCGGACGTTCACGTTGGAATCCATATAAATGGCACGCATAGCTCGGACCCAGGTATCAAACAACGGTGCGATTCATTCTTTGAAGTCTTCCTTGTGATAGTTTGTACCTCCCAAGTGAACGCCATGTCTCAGAACGTCGCAAACAAGCATAGTGATGGTTTCAATCACGATTTCACAGATGAAGTAAGTCGAATGCGCATGTCATCGTTATCTCACTTTTCTTACTCTCCCCAGGACGCTTGGAGGCTGGTTTCTATCGCGAGTTCACCAGAGCTCACCCCCCACATCTGTCGCTGGGTTCAGGGAGGCGCGCGGTGCAGCATCGCTGTTCAGGGGCTTCACTTCTCCGTCCACCTGAGGGACCACCACGGGGTACATGGAACCGGATACCGCTCGCTCGGTTTCTTGTGCCACTGGGAAGGATGTTCGGACGCTTCCACATTTAGCAAAGAGGGGTTGGTGGGGCATATCCGAGAGCGACATCTACTTTGGAAGTGGCACTGTCCCAACTGCGGGGCAATATTCACAAATCAGTTGGAAAGGAATGCTCATCATATGCGCTGCACCGGTGCCAACTAGGTGATCTGGGCCGTTACACCTGATTCCGTTCTCATCTCTCCCTGTCTTTTTTCACTTCAGTGTTCGATAGCGTCCCTTACTTCCATAACAGATTCATCCTCCGTTTCTTACTCATTTAGGCAGCTGGCCTGCAGACATTTTCCTACGTTCATGTTTCCTGAGCAGCTGCTCAGCCCTATGTCTCTTTCTCCTCTGTCCCTTCATTACATAGCCAGCTTGTTTGTTCACTCCAGTACTACGTCTTGTTGAATTGATTGGATTTGGCGGTAACATAACCATTTGCGTCCCGCGATGTGGCGAATGACACCGTGGCCGATCGACTGCCATTACCTAGACAATCCGGCATGAATAGGAACATTGCCAATGACCCTGATGATCATCCGATTCAAATCTCCGTATCGCATGTACCTCTCTACCAAGCTGTAGAGTCTAGCTTGGTCCGGAACTGCGGAAATTAATGTGCCGCAGAGCAGCGCTTAGCATGCCATCCTGTACGGGCGTCTATATCGCGTGTGAGTGCCAGGTGATGCCACGTGTAACAGATACGAATAGCCACCAGTGATGATGACGGTGAGGCATTACTCCAACGTTTCAACGGTCTTGCTGACCCACTTCATTCCGTTGCAACTTTATTCTTAACAAGTCGCAGCACATGAGAGAAGAATGTTTGTGATTTCGGACGATGAAGGGAATCAGCACCTCCACGTAATCGATGATCTCTTGCCGTGCAGGGATGGTGCTACAGTACACTTGCTCATAATGCATAAAAAATCTCATAACGTATATTAGGATTTTGCTACACTTTTTTAAGCGACCAATTCAGTTTATTAGCAATCTCATACTGCATACTACTATGCATTATGAGCAAGTGTACTGTAACTTGAAGCCATTACCGTGTGGCACACGGAAAAATGCCTCAATGATGGTGTAAGACCGTTTGGAAACCAGTACACCATCGGATATGGTGTAATGGCTAACATTGCCGCCTTTCACGCGGCAGCTCGGGGTTCGATTCCCCGTATCCGAGGACTTCTTTTCCTGGTTTATAGAAGTTGTGGTTGATTTTTTTGCCTCTAGAATGAGAAAACAAGTCGGGATGTCTTACGTCATTGTTCTCCGTTACACGTGGGTTCTTGATCGGTCGTTTTTAGTACCAAAGGGGAAGCTGGCATAATTGCATTGGCATTGATCACGGACCTTGCAAGGCTCCGAGTGAACCATTGGCACGATCGGATGTGGGGAATCGAACCCCGAGCTGCCGCGTGAAAGGCGGCAATGTTAGCTATCACACTGTATCCGAATCCAAGCTGTGCTACTGAGATGAACTTCCGGGCATTATAATCTTTCTCGCACTAGTTGTAAGCCTCCGCAAAACACCAAAAAACAATGTACACAAACACCCACACCTGATCTAAAGGTTTATATACCATCGTCCCGAAGATATCCATGATCGGATATGGTGTAATGGCTAACATTGCCGCCTCTCACGCGGCAGCTCGGGGTTCGATTCCCCGTATCCGAGGCCTTTTTGTCCCTATGTCGGATTCGCCTTAGAGTGGGGTGACTTTCTTTATATGCACTCTCTCCGTCGATTCCAATTATTTCGATGGTGTGTAAGTCGACTACATTTTTGACATTTGGATGATTCGACGATCAGATGTGTTGAGGAGAGGGTAAAGTAAAAAATGACTCGGATACGGGGAATCGAACCCCGAGCTGCCGCGTGAGAGGCGGCAATGTTAGCCATTACACCATATCCGATTCATGCAGTTTGAACACAATGACGTATCTTTACGGTCTTGACGAGACTGGTAGTGCTCGAGTCTTGATGGATCAGTTTGGTATGGCCTCGACAGTGACGGCGACTGCAGCGTCGGTCATCGAACAACTTGACAAATCACCCGACGTGCTGACGTGGCTCAACACCGTTCTCAACGTCCCCGGAGATCCCACTTCCAGCGACCCCCCGCTGATCACACATGCCTCCACCCTTGACGTGCTCCAGACTGCGACATCCATTGCAGCCCAGTCGACGTCCGCGACCCTCGAGCACGTCATCGATGATATCGCACGCGCTGCACCTCGACTCGCGTACGACGTTCACTTCACTCGCGACAACGCGTTGGCTCTGCGCAACGTCCTCGCGCAGTCCCTCTCGCGTTCCCAGTCTCGTAGCCCCGCCAGCGCCGCAGAGCCCGATGCGACCTCCAAGGTTCTTGAGCGACTTCAACATCTCGATACTCTGAGGGTGCGCATGGAAGCCACTCGTGATGTCCTCCGAGAAGCGGAGTCGTGGAGTGCTCTCGAGACGGAGGTCACCGCTTTACTTGCAGAGAAGGCGTATGCACGCGCCGCTTCTAGGTTGTCTGCCTCCGCTCGACTCATGCCCGTGTCTGTTCGCACCACCACCCCTGGCACAACATCGGGAGTGCACGAACCTCGCCGTGCATTGCTGACCTCACTCGCGAACCAGCTCGAGGCTGCACTCTCCCCAGATCTTGTGCGTGCCGTGACCGCTTGTGAAGTCGAATTATGCAAGTCGTTCTACGCCATCTTCGTCGATATAGAGCGAGAAGGCGAGTTCAGAAACTATTACTATGGTACTCGACGCAGTCCTATAGTGGAGCAGTGGAACAAGACGGCGATTGAGGGCGAATACATAGATGACAACAAAGAAATCCCACAATCGCTCAGCTCGTTTTACCCAGCTTTCTTGACCTCCTTTTTGATCGTGCTAAATGGAGAGCGTGCCACCCTCCCCGGTATTTTTCCAGACTCGGAACGCACGCTTGCTGCTCTCATCTATACCACTCTCAGTGCACTCACACCGCCTCCCGCTCAACGTCTTGTTGCTCTCTTCCACAATGGGGGTAGCGCGACGGCATTGAAGGACCTCATAAAACTCTACCAAGCCTCTGAAGAGTTTGCGCGAGGGGTGGAAAGACTCCTTGAAAAATTGCGTGCATCTGCACCTTCTTTGTTGGGCACACCCTCGTCGTCAGCCCCAGGTGAAGGAAAACCTTTAAGAAGGCGCTCTGTACGAATGTCAATGTCTTGGCGCTCGATGAGCAGTACCGGCAGACTTGGGGGAAGCATAGGCAGTACGAATACTGCTGGTAGTACAGACGAAGGCGCAGAGTGGGACCAGTCCCTTTTCCAGCCGTTCCTCGACTTCCAGGTCGACTTTGGTACCCTCGAAAAGCGGTTATTGGATGAGATTCTAGGCTCACCTCTCCCTAGTGACATCAGAGACTTAGACGGAGACCAGGCTGCACGAGCTATGCGGGAACGTGCCGTGGACGTGTTCAGCGCTGCGGAGGAAAGCATTGAACGTTGTCTGGCGTTCACGCACGGCTATGCTTGTGTTGGCCTCGTGCGCACTCTGGACACCTTCGTCAGCGCCTTTGTGTGGAGCTGGACGAATTCCATTTCCAACGTCGTTAGCGCGGATCCGCAATCAGTGACTGGATCTGGTTTGAAGTCAGCAGCATCAGGAACGCTGGAAGACGAAGAACTCGCAGACCTAGACTACACCTCACATGATTGGGCACACATACAAAAGGCGCTCCATCTCCTTGCTGCAGGACGAGCAGTGAAAGATCGTCTTGGCGTTTTTGAGAACCGCCTAACTGCCTCGCTCAAACAGGTGTCGGCGCTGTTCCGGACGGCATGGAGTGGCAGCGGGTCTGGTGTGTACACCCCCGGCGTAACCAAGGGCCAGGGACTCCTTCTCGCTCAGTCCCAGCTGAACTCGGTCGAGCTACGTACGCTCCTCACTCAGGTCGCACCCTCTGCCAAGTCTCCACCCTCGCCGAGCCTCCTCCCAAGTGCACACGCCGCACTGACGGCGTTCGCGCGGGCCAACCAGCGCACGCTCCAACGTGTCCTACTCGCACCGCTGTACGCCCACTTGTCGACGTACGCAAGTCTGCCAGCGTGGTCCGCGGCACGGGTGCAAGAAGCGGTACCGGGCATGACAGGCGTCGTCGTGCCCAGGTTTTCGCTCAGCCCGAGCGAGGTGGCACATCGCGTCGGGGACGGGCTGCTCAACCTGCCGAGGCTGTTCGAGGTGTACGCGGAGGACGATGCGCTCGGGTTCGAGCTGAGCGGGCTGGCCGAGGGTGGGGAGGCGGGCGGGGAGACGACGGAAGTTGGAGGGACGGGAGAGGTGGGGGAGCGAGGGGAGGTGCACTCGCCCGAGGTTGTCACTGCTGCGTGGCTTTCGTCGCTTGGCCGTGCGACGGTCGTGCATCTCACGAGGAATGTGCTCCCCCAAATCCAAACGCTGAGCGCGGCAGGGGCTGCGCAGCTTAGCGCCGACTTGGGGTACCTCGAGACGATAGTACGTGCACTGGGCGTCGAGAAGGGCGATTTAGAGCGCTGGAAGGGATTCGCTGGGATGACGGATGAAGAGGGAAGGGTCGCACTCACGGGCGACGAAGGCAGTGACAAGATTGGACAAATGGTCGGGAGGATGAGAAAATGGGCTGTTTAAGTTGGGTTCCATGCTCGACGTGCAGTGCTACGAGCTAGACTACAATGTACAGTAGTCTGCTGTCCAAGGAACGTCACGAAGCAAATTTAATAAATATTACCAGCAGCACTGTAATGAAACCACTAGAAGAGGATATATGGTACAGATAGCACAACCAGCAAGTCCTTGCCCTAACCAAGCCGCACCATTCCCGTTTCAACGTGCATATGGATGGAAGGAATGTTGTCCACGAGTAGACATCCGCGAAGGACCCAGCCCAGAGTTCATTGTCATACGTCCAGCGTTGGCACCCATGCCCGCACCGACGCCCATGGCAGCGCCACCCATGCCCATTCCCTGCCTCATTCGCATGCCCACGTTGCCTATTCCCGCGCCTGGCTGCCCCATCATCCCCACCCCCATCGGCCCGTTCATACCCATCCGCATCGCCATCGGGTTCATCCCACCCATGGCACCCACCCCGCCCATCATCCCCATTCCACCCATGCCGTTCATACCGCCCATGCCATTCATACCACCCATACCACCACCCATACCACCGCCCATGCCGTTCATCCCACCCATCCCACCCATACCGCCCATGCCCATTGCCATACTCATCATCATTGGATTCATCATGTTCATCCCCGGTGCGCCACCCATGCCTGGCATTTGATTCATCATGCGCTGGTAGAGCATGGACGCAGCTGGGTTGCCAGCTTGCTGCGCGTTAAAGGCAACCATCGGCGCAGAGGGTGTACGGGAGTCGCCGTCATTGAAATATGGGTCGCGATTCGCGCCCAGATTTCGCGCCTGGTCACGCTGGCTGCGGGGCTGGGCAGCCTTGACTTCGATCTACTCATTAGGCAGAGGTTGGCGTGCACATCGACAGTGAGACAAAGGAAACAATTACTTGCCTGTTTGTCGTCCAAGACAAGACCCAGCTTGCCGACGAACTGGTCCGAATTCATCGCATCTTCAAAGGTGATGAATCCGAAACCTTTTGAGCGGCCAGAATCTCTGTCCACCATCACGGTCGCGTCAACGACTTTGCCAAACTTGGAGAAGAACTCCCGCATCGAGTCTGCAGTCGTAGTGGGAGCCAGACCACCAACGAAATAACGTGTGTTCCTCAAATGTTCTTCTCTTGGGATGGCACGCTTGGGGTCGATCTGTGGGGGAGTAAAGTCAGCTTGAGGAGGGAAATGGAGACAAAGTAGGGGTCAAACCGATTTTCCATCGAGAATGTGATCACGAGCGAGGACAGCGGCGACCGACTCTGCGTCTTCGAACGTGAGGAAGGCAAACCCCCTCGATCGCCCGTCGGGATCTCGCATGATGGTGCATGCATCCACCTTTCGAAATAACATCAGTATCTCCGTGTCATTGGCATATCACCCTATGCAAACGCCGGAAGAGATCACCTTGCCGAATTCCGAAAAGTATTTTCTCAGACCGTCTGCTCAGGCAAGTAAAAAAAAGGTCCCGACCACGTCAGTGAGAAAGATATTGGATTCTATGTGCATGGAGCGTTATACCATCTGTAGTGTCCCAGTTAAGGCCGCCAATGAACATTTTGCTATCGGGTTCCATAGGCAATTGAGTATCGAATATAGAGTAGAGCGTGAGATGAAGCAACGTGAGACGAGTCGTCGAGGCCCAGGAGTATGCGGTATCGTGAAATCGACACAAAAGTGATTAGCGACCAGAGGTATGGTGAGGTAGTGACCAGCGTAAGCAAGACAGTGGCCAATAACGAGAAGACAGGGAGATAGCAAGTAGAGCGGCATATTAGCATGGCAACGAAAAAGACGGTCGGTAAGAAAAGAAACAATGATGCGAGCAGCACGAGCATGTACAGTGTAAGCAAAGCAAGGCTCCTTCGCACGTTCATGACACTATTGCGGGAAATACTCGAAAGAAAGTACGACGCAACGATGCGCACGAACCGAGGCCCTTGGACGAGCGAGTACCAACTTCCATCACAAGGAAAAGGAACAGCTTACCCTTCGTCTTTCATTTCCGACGGCCTTAACGGCCGTCCTTGTGCATTGCGGTCCGCCGGCCCTTCGTGGGTCTCGATGGCGGACGGACCAGCCTGCGGACTTATGGGCATCGTGGACCGCTGCTGTCGTTCCTGGCTAGGCGTCTGCTGATAGGCAGAGAACTGCTTCGCTACCTGGGCAGAATACGACAACCCCGAGGATTCGGTAGTTGCGGGCTTGGCGGGGAGCGTGCCTGCGCCGGTGGGTTCGGTCTTGACGGTCGCTGCCGAAGTAGTCGTTGGTGCTGGCTCAGAAGATTTTTCAGATGTCGATGACTGAGCTGGCTCGACAGGTGATTGATACTCGTCGTCCAAAGGGACGGTGAACTCGTCGTCGTACAAATCTGTGTGGAAAATAGATCAGCACGTTCGAATCCCTCATATGCAGGAAAGAGAATTTGCCTCCGTAGAGGTCAGAATCGGCATTTTCCTTCTTCACGACCGACATTCTGGCCTTGGGTGCGAGTCCAGGAGGGGGGGGGCGTGGAACTTGGCCTTGTGTGTTGACTGTGGTTGGGCAAGAAGTTAAAGCAACTCCGAGTCGAGCTCCGTGGCGGCAACACACAGCCAAACAACAGCATGTGGCTCTCGACCGACCGAGACCTTACTCGAGAAAGTAAACGATAAATAAAAGGGTCCCAAGGGAAAGAGAAACTACAGGGGCTAATGTACAACATGGTGCATGCATCATAAAACATCTACCTGTAAGTAGGAACGTGGAAGAGTGAATGCCATCAGGATAGAGCAATCAATGGACCCCATTGACTAGGCGTCCTTCCCGAAGTTGTTGCGCTGTGCGCTCAGCGGCTGCATCATAAACATAACGTGTAGGCTGGCGTTTGGGCCAACTCGTGGTCTCCTCCGAGTCAGAGTCGGCAATAGAGTACCGATACGAGTCATTCCGTCCAAAGAACGGATTGTTCGACTCGCCATCTGCAAAGATGATCAGCATCAGCAACGCGCAAACAGCGGGTCAAGTTACCTTCTGGTTCCTCGACCACTCGGCGCTTTCCAAGAGCCTTGGCGCTTGGCCGGATCGGAGTACGGATGTCATCGTCACTGTTGGATGCAGCGTCCTCGATGTTCATCCTCTCTATCACGTCTGATATGGGTTCCTTTTCGCTATCGTCTGAACCATGTCTACAAGGTTGTCCAGAGGTCCGGTCAGGGGAAGGTGTACGGGATGTTAGAACTTGTGACGGTGAACGAGGGCCAAGTGGGTGGTGGGGCGGGACGAGGAGCGTCGGTGTATTGGTTTGTGATCCATGATGACCGGTAGGTTGATTTTGCACCAGTGCACTTGGCATCAAACTAGGTGGAACACGAGGAAGGGGATGGTTTGGTGAAGGCACGACAGCTGGCAACTCGAAATGTTGGTGTAGTGTTGCGGCTGGTGATGGAAGCTGGAGTGGTGCCGCATCAGAAGAACCTGTATAGGCGCCTTGGGGCTCGACGAGGAAATCGTCATTTAATTGCTACCAAAATTTACCTGAATCGATATCCGCGAGCGAAAGATAGAACTGACCCGTCTATCGATCCTAACTTCCCTCCTACTTTTTTCCTCCGTGGCTCGCTCAGTTGCAACCCTGGCGAGGTCCTCATATATTTGCAAGGCTGCCATAAGAGCCTCATTTGCATCTAGCAGGGCGGCCAACAACTCTTCCTCTATCGTGGGTTCGTCTGGTGCGCCCTCCATATTTGCAAGTATGAGGTCTTGTTGGGACTCGTGCGTAACCGAATGTGTTCGTCCATGTTGATGAACAGATCTCTCAGCTCTAGAACGCTCCGCACCTGCAGTCGCCCAAGGTATCTGAGTATAAAGCAGTTCCTGGGACCCGCGGCACTTGATAAGAAATTCCTACAGAAAGCGCTCGTGAAAAATCCAACGGAGTGCAAAACGACGAGCTCACAGGAATCAGACCATTGCCAAGAGCGTCCGGCTTCGCGAAAGCCAAGGACTGAGTTAGTAGATCGGCGTTTCCGCGAGCGATCTTGCACTCTTGGAATAGACGCCGAATATCCTCCTCGGGTGGAATAACGCGTTGCTGGTAGCGCCGACGGCTCTGTGGTTGACAATTACGTAAAACTAGACAAGAATGGCCACCAAGGTGGATACGTACTGGGGGTCGTTCTATTGGTGGGGGCGTGGGGGATAGATCGTCCCGAGAAAATGTTTCCGCAAAGATAGGAGTTTCGAGTGAGTATTGGGAGAGTGGACGTGGAATAGAAGTAACCGGAGGACTGAACATGGCATCATCCGTATCAAAGGGAATCCCTCCATCAGGTTTGTCCGCAGGCTTCAAGCGACACCAGAGGGCGCGGAAGCCGTCCTTGTCTCCACCTTTTCCAGTTGAGTGAGATCCTAATCAATGTCAGTATCGGACCCCGGGTATCAACGAACTACCCACGATTGGAGGTTATGAAGGCAGCGGCTGCAAGTACCTCCATCAGTCGTTCGCGTACAACGGGAGAAGTCCGTGGCGACATCAGGACATCCTCCAGAGCTTCAAGGAATTTGCGCTGAGAGATTTGCTGAATGAAAACGTCTGACGCATTTCGGAGCATGATTGCCCACAGCTATTGGATCACTATGAGTGACGTAAATGGGACAAGTCACATGGTACGCACCCTCGCAGCAGCTAATTGAGCTTTGGGCTCCGCGTACCTGATGGGATGGACGCGTTAATAAACCCACGCAATATTGAGGTTGAACGAGACTTGCTTGAATTCGCGTCGAAGCGCCCTGGCTGCCTCCTTGGCGTTTGCTTCGCTGGCGGACGCCCTTTCGCAGACTTCGAGGACGATGGACCAGTCCTCGGACGCGGTCGCGGTCAGGTACCCTAGGTAAAAGCTGGTCACTATTAGGCGTATTGTATGCCAAAGGGAGTTACCAATCATGCGGGTTAGCTCGGCAGTACTAAGATCGTCTTCCCGCCGATCCCTGTCACGAACGCGGTCGGGTCGCTCTCTATCCTTTTCCTTTTCCTTTTCTGCCTTCCATCTTTCCTTATCTCTGTCTCTCAGCATGCCATCCCAGAATCCCTTTCGTTCCTTCTTTTCCTTTTCTATCCGGACGGGCTCGTTATAAGTGTGATGGTCCTCGGATGGATCTGGAGGGTGCTGCGGAGGAGAGACTTCTTGATGGGGCTCTAAAGCTCTGAGGATCCCCAAGGCGGCGACACCACTCGAGACAGGAGGTGATTTTTTTCTGGTGGCACGGTCATCGGTTCTCTGATTGCGCTGGACACCTTGGGCGGGGATCGCAGTCGAAGTGATGCTGAAGGGCGAAGCAGAGCGAGGAGAGACGGGTACGGCAGACGGGATCTGGGGAGAATTGCCGGGCTGGGGGAGGGAGGCGAGGGAGGAAGAGCGGGAGGGGATGACAGGGGCTATGAACTGCTGCTGGTGCGAACGAGGACTTGGTACGCGAACGGCCTCTTCTCCGGGAGCGAGTACTTCCCAGTGATCCTCGCCGGGTGGTCTTGAAATTGTGCGAGAAGGGTCGCGGGACTGGAGGGGCGCCGAAGGGAGAGGCGTAGGGGGCACGAACGAGCCATGATGAGCGGATATGGCGTCCTGTAGAAAGGGAGATCAGCGTCACGAACAAGTGGGAAAAACAAGGACATGCCTCGTCGATGATGGGTTGGGTTGCTGCATCGACGTCTCGTCCGAGGGGTGTGACCCTTGCGGGCTTTGGTTTGTCGCGACCGAAGAATTTTTGGAGCTTCATTCCGAGGACCAGAAACAAGCTCACAAACGAGTAACGGAACGAGGAAAATAAGAAAAAAAAAAGCGGAGGTCGACTGGCACGACGACTTTGAATTCGATATCGCACACCAAAAGGCTGTGTCTTTTGCACCGCTCATCCTACCACACCACGTGACATCATCACAGGTACTCGTCCCTTTGCAGCCCGCTCGCCAAGAATCACGTCCGCAGCTGCGTTCAGCGCAGCAGGCGTATACTCGAAACTCGCAACGCAACTGCATGTCACGTCCGGTGCATCTACCAGATCGTACGGCCCACAGCTCGCAAGCACGACCAACCCCGTGCCATCCGGAACACGTCTCCGCAGCTTGCGCAGATAGGCCACCTGCCACTCGTTACGATCTGCGTCTCGTGTCACGAAAATGACCAGCGCTACTCCGTCCAGCGCATCTTCTTCCAAGCTTGGCAACCGAGAATAGACCACGTGCCGCACTCCTCCTTGCCGCGCTTGCATGCTTGCTGCAAAGGCAATGTAGTATGGCTCTGCAATGTCCTCCGGTGTCAGCACCAATACCGGTCCCCGCTTCACCTTCGGTATCGGGCCCTTGATGACCGCGGTGGATGTGGCGTATGCTTCCTCGCTCAGCTTCGCGTTCGCTTCCATGATCTCCGCCAGTCTTCTTTCATCCAGCTCGGCAAACACCCTCTCCCATGTCCCCGCAAAACGTGTCTTCAGTTCATCCATCCGTCTCCCACTCTTCTTTAGCACCTCCAATGATAACTCCCCCCTCTCAATGGCCCCGTATGTTTCCTCGATCGCCCTTGTCTGCAACTCCATCGTGTGACATATCATCGCCACGTCCGCACCAGCTTGTAAACTCAACACCGCTCCCTTTGGTGACGTATATTTCGCAGCGACCGCCTCCATTTCGAGGCAATCCGTTACGATCACGCCATTGAATCCCAGCTGATCCCGAAGCAATCCCGTCGTCACTGACCGAGAACACGAACATGGCGTCTCTTTGTCGTCTTCCTCGACAACCAACGGGAGTGCCATGTGGCCTGTCATGATGGTGGCAACTCCCGATTCAATCAGCGCACGGAATGGAACCAGCTCCGTCTTGTGGAGCTCGCGCGCAGTCTTCTTGATCACCGACAGTGCAAGATGGGAATCCACGTGTGTATCTCCATGTCCTGGAAAATGCTTTGCAGACGGGGCAACATCGCCCTCTGTCAGACCGTTGCTAACTTCCACGGTGTACTTTGCGACCTCGTGCGGATCTACCGCTCACATGAGTGGTGATCTGTCGAAACAATAGCACTTACCATCACCGAACGAACGGACGCCTGCATGCGTCGTGGTCAGCGGAGAATGCTCACACCAAGTTTACCCACTTACCAATGATTGGGTTGCGGTGGTCCGAGTTCACGTCCGCAACAGGGCTGTACGCCCAGTTGATTCCGGCGAGCTTCATCTCTCTCGCAGTACCAAGCGAACATGCTTTTGCAAATTCCGGATCGCCCGTCGCAGCGAGCGCCATCGCTCCAGGACTAGTCGTCCTTAGTTTAGGTTTGCGATTACATGTACCATGACTCACAATTGGGTCCCGGCGGTATACCGGAGAGTGGAACTGAACGCAGACGCGAGCCCTATGACATCATGAAGCTAGGGATGAGATACGAGGGAATGGATGTTCTGACCGTTCTCTTGATCGATCCCGATCATGAGGGGTCGACTATGACCGCAGTCTTTGGCAAACTGCTGCAGACTCTTGACGAGCCCGTGGACCTGCTTTATGCCTATATATGCTGAATCAGGCGGTTAGCGATTAGTAAAGGCGGCCAGTTACTTTGAATGTTCCTCCTCATAAGGATGATATTACTGCATCAGGATTGTCAGTAGGAGGCAGTCGTGGTTTTCCGCGTGCACCTACGCAACGTGATAATCACGGATGAGAGTCTTTACATTGTCGCTGATTTCATGGCCGTGAAAACCAAAGACAAAATGCTTGCAATGATGTGAGCCAATAGTATAGAGATGATCGGTATTGCATGGAAGTATTACCTGTCCGATCTCACGTTTATCAAAATCGGTCAAGACGACCATGGTGATGGGAGAGGTCCAAGGAATGTATTTATGGTTCAGTTGGAGCAAGAGCAATGTGACATCACGACAGCTGACCTGGGAGGAACGTTGATTATTCCTTAGTCAGTTCCTACCACCATCATGGAGCGTCCCACTAAGAAACCACGACTACAAGGCCCAGACGGGTTTCAAAAGTCCAAGCACACATCGCATTACAGGCTACCAGAAAGCATCACCAAGTTCGTCTCCGCCTTCGACGGCCCTGTCACCCCTTTGCGGCCCAAAAGTCCACCGAGGAAGAAACCAGTTGTTTCCGCGAGTCATGGCCGACCACGGAATCCCTTTGTGGACTTTGACGTGCCCAAGGAACCAGAGGCTGGGCCTAGTAAACCGTCAATTCCCGTGCCTCGGCAGCAGCTGAAGCCTGCCTCCTTCGCGCTCCCTCACGCGGCAAAGGCAGACAAGAGAGATAAAGTACGACCATCTCTCAAGGTGCTGAGACCACCTGTGTTTCTGCCTCCTGCCACAGGGCCGCCAAAAAAGACGGTTCCGATTTCAGTTCGCCCGACGCCCAATCTACCGCCCATGCTTGCTGAGAAACCAAGATCTATTCTCAAACCCCCTCAAGTACCTGTCCCACCATCGGCTAAGTCGACCGTGCCGCTCAAACCCCTCCCACCACCGCCCATCCCTGAACAACGCCCTGCATCACCGAAGAAGCCAATGAAGTCCATCTTCACGACTGACGTCGCACAGGCCACTGATCCCACCAAGGAAGGATCGGGTGCAGAGCTACTTTCGCTGTTCCTTCAACAATACGGACACAATCACACGTCGCCCACTGATCGGGAGCTCCAGCGCGGTGTGATGGTGAGCCCCGACAAACACTCGCGAGGAAAAGACCCCAAGTTCGTTCGGTACGTCTCCCGATCCGTCCCTAGTTCCTCGATCTCGTTACCTCTGCTGCAGTGGTGGCCTGGCAGAGCGCTTCCAACACCGCATGTCATGCGTGAAAACAGACTTTGTGCTATGGCGACGACAGATGGAGCAAAAGCTCGAAACAGGGGCCAGTTTGGGACCAGACATGCGGCTTCGCATCATGCGGGTGCTCGACGTGGCCAAGACATTTGAGCGTACGCGTTTCAAGGTGGGCCCGCGCGCGGGACTTGCGCTCTGCCGGCTTACATGGCGACACCCAATGACCAGCGGGGACCTGACACTGGGCACGTACGTCGTCGTGTTCCACTTTGGACCGACGCATGGTGGGCGGTCGGCCGTGAGCAGTATGGATCGATTCGAGGAGGGCAACGACGTGATGGCATGGTTGCCCTGGCACAAGGTGGACCTGGTCGGTGTCAAGGGGTGTGCAAGGCTGTTGGAGGTGGTGCGGACACTGGACGCATTGACTCCACCGCGTAGCTTGCTCGTCGTGTCTAGATTCTATACTATCGTACCGAAGCCGTCGCCTGACCTAGCCTAGATTGGTCTTCCGTGCCACGTGATCGCGTTTCGCGTCTTTCCTATCAACGCGTAGAAATGGCGCGGAGAGCCTCGATCATCGACCTCATGGATGACGACGACGACGGTACACTGTCACAGGCATTGGACAGCGACGATCGGGACTTGGAGTGCGTCCTGCATTCGTTGTATGCGACTTTCCTCATTGCTTTCTAGAGTGTATGCAAAGGCCGTGGCAGAATTCAAAGGTACGTATTTTGGGTACGCTTCAGCCGTTTCCTTTCTGTGACATACTTGCATACAGTAACCTGGCAGAGACAAAGAAAGGAAAAGGAGAAAAAGTTTCTCAAGCTGGTGCAATCCGAACTCGACGAACATGTCCGCGCATTCGTGCTTGTGTATCCTGATTGTGTGTTCACCACATCCTCTTTTTCATCTTTCGGACAGGTCGATCGGAAGCAGCGCCAAGTGGAGGAGATTATGCGTGACATGTGAGGCGCATATATGCGTCGGCGTGAGCATTTCTAAGCGTTCACTACTAGGGAAGAGACATATCAAGACTTTTTGTTAAAATATGCCGCCAACGAGGACAAGATACGAGACGTCCTTGTCAAGATCATTGACACTCAAAAAACGCTCGTGGTGCGTCTTTTCTGTCAGTTTATGCACACAAGGCACTTTTGTGAACTTTTGTCTTCCCAGGCACTGTCAGTCAGAAAGCACCAGGAAATGGTGGAACGCACCGCAGACCTCGGAGAGAGCCAGCGCGAAGGTATCAAACAGATCAAGCAAACTTGCAAAGGTGCGCCATCAGCAAACGCAACATGGTTTAGCTTACTTATGTGTCATCAGACTTTGCGGACATGACAGAAACGTTCATGAAGGTCTAACTTTTGGCATGTACCCTGAATTCCGACGTCGGGTAGATCTCTGCTTGCGTTACTAGGGCATGTAATACAGCAAGCAATTCTACCCTCCGTGTATATCGGCTTGATTACTCTACTTGGGTTCTCTCGCGGCGACAAAATCCCTCCCCCCCCCCCCCCCCCGGTAACGCAGGGAAGCCGAGTTTCTCGGTCATGACGGCGTTTCAAGGAACGGCGATCAGTTCGCCTCCTAGTAGCACCCATCGCACATAATCTAGAAGGCGTGCATCGGACCGGCATACACCATGTACTGCTGATCAGGTCTTCAGGCCCGAAGTTCGTCACACCTGGAGTTATCTTGGTTGTTTGTGCTCGATAATCTTACTGTATCATCGCTGGCCCTCGTTCCGTGCGACTTTGATCCTGACGCGACACGAGCAGCTAGGCATCCAGCTTCGACTTGCATCCGGGATGAAACCCCCGATCAGTCTCGGTAAACGTTGATTGCCGACCGCAAGAAGAGAAAGGTCATGCCACCGTGCTCTAGAGTCTATTTTCGTCCCCACAGGATGCTGCACCGAACCAATAGCGAAAGGTCTACACGTCAGCTCACGCATCGACATTCTAAGATAGCCGTGGTCAACCAGAGAACAAACGTGCCACCCGGTGACATCGTTCCAGGAACAAGTCGGAGCCACCCGTGTTGCGCGTGATCTTCTCTGCCCATGGCACAGGTTACATCAAGCTCACATTCGGCGGAACGCTCCTCCGATGTCGGATTCTCCAGAACCCGATGCTCCCACACAAGCGAGTCGAAACATGGCACAGGTATCCCTCCTCGTCGGGCGTCGGTCCACAACTGACAGCAACCGCAGCATAATGGCGACGCGCGTGCATCATACGAGGTTGGAACGAAGGTCCTTTGTTCTTTTCGTCCATGAAATATCCAGATCGGGCGATCATGGGAGGAAGCCACGAGAAGCAGTAGGGGTAATATACCCGCGAAGCTGCGTCGCACGCAGCGTATGGTCGCACTCCAGCGATTGGGGCGATATCTATCCTCGTTTGGCGTATCTTGAGCCAAACATGGCCTCGACTTGCCTCTCAATCACGCGTGCATGCGCGCGTCGATACTGAAGGACACCTGCTGCTTCCATTCGTGGGCCAAAGGTTCCTTTGAGACATGACGGTTTGCACTGCGGAGGAGGTTAGGAAGGGGAAATGCAGCGCTGGGGCAGCACGCCTACGAACCATCCGTCAGGTCCACGTCTGCTGCCAGTTGCGTTGCAACGCGATCACATCTGTCAGGGAGCGGTTTTCAGGACGTGCTGGACGCTCGAGCGCTCATCTATGGGAACGATACAGGGCGACTGCAGTGTGGGGCCGGAAATACAGGGATGGCTACTTGTCGATTCAGAGTTCGAAAACGCAGTAGGGAATACGTCGGCGAGTTGGTTCCGCTCAGGGCACACAGCCTATCAAAAAATTCCTACTCCGAGAGGGATGATCCCCCGAATCGTTGATTTTCGCCAAGCCCCGCCGCAGGATCAAACGTTCATCTATGTCGTACGTCGTTGTTGCGGCTCTGATAATCAGCGTAACGCGTCCTTCCGGCATTTGTACTAGCGCCTTCCGGAGGCAGAACGTGAACGACTTCTGGAGATTAAGGGCAATGATGATGGAAACCAGGTGACTAGATCTTCGTAGTCTAGTCTTGTCATGGGCTAGCGAAGTTTCAAAGTAAAGCGGGCAGGGGTCTTTTCTTCTCCCTTGCTCATGTTCTGTACCATCATCTTGCATCACAACAACTCTACGAGCGTGTCCCGGTGAAGGCCGACAGCAGGGTGGTTCCTTCATTGGGCAACACCTTACCCACCTTCTACTTGTCGGATCGGAATTATCGCGACCGTTGTGAGTACAATGCATCATACCAATAGTACAATGCAAGAAGTGACCCATGGTCCATCAATAGCGCACTGTCTCCCTTTGGATCGAGCGCCCTTGACACGTTACATCCAACGTTCCTAGCACTGCTTGTTTGCGAACCTCATTCCATGGAACCGAAACTGAAGCGATGGTGAACGCACTGTTTATAATTAGAACCACCGGGCGCGTGTGCGTGTTCGTTTGCGTTTGGTGGCGAATTGGGCGCACTAGCTGCAATATGGTGGGCAAAGTGCATTGGACATTTATGGCCGGTGATTCGTTGCGCGTCCCCATTTCGCTTTAGAGACCCGCCCATCTCGCGTCAATTGCATGAAGGCGGCATTCTACGTAGTCCCTCGTTGGGTAGAACGTTCAATCACACATGAGTCCGGCAGGGCTGTCTCTTTTCGGTCAACCGCGTGCGTGAAATAGAAAACTGCCTATCGCGTTCTCCAAACCCCGGAATGGTGGACTGGTTGATTAAACCTTGCGGCAGTGACAACATGGGGTGTCGTTATCGTATTTTCTTGCGTGAAGCCTGCGCGCGTCATGACCGCATCATGGACCCGGAAATGGCCACAGCAGAGCATTAATATGTGGAATAACCGTGTGGTACACAGGGGTAGTTCCGGGATGTGAGGAGATTACGGCATGCCTTTTCCTCCTATCTACCCCCAACGTTGCCATTCGAATCTGCCGCGAACCACTGCCTCAAAGCACGAGTGGTGTGAGTGTCGGATTCCTGAAAGGCCGCGCAACGACTTACTAATGATCAAGCCACCAGAACAATCGTTTTATCAGCGATGCGCCATTCTGCCCTGGCATTTTCGACATCAAAGTTGCGCATGCGCTTCAACCTGATCGCTTCGTTGGCCGTATCATTCTTTCCAAAAATAGACACAAGCTCGGAGTCCGGAGCGCTTAGGTCGAGGTCAAAGTCGTACAGCGCTGGGACGTGTAAAAGTACACGTCTCGGCTCGACGTCGAGAGTGCATTCGGGGATGACTGCATGTGTCTGTGTCGTGTCGCAAATGGGGATTTTCAGATGTATACATCCTGTGTAATTGAGAGTCTGCTTACAACGCCAGGAACGTCGAAGACAATGCGGATGTTGGAACCCTGCTGTGTCCAAGACCATACAGGAACACGGTGCTCAGAGATCGGCGAATTAAGGGAGGAGGTCTTGAGTATGCCTTGTGGATGTCCTTTTTTGGGTGTATCAGCGGGGCGGGCAGTGACTTCTTGAATGAGTGCAGGGGATGCTTGACGACTCGGATGACCCGGCGGGTAAAGTGCTGCGCTCACAAATGCCCGACGGGACTGCAGTTTACCTTTGGAGGTGATATTTGGAGTACCAATTTGTCGAGAGAGGACCAAGGTTGTTTGCGCCTCGATACGTTGTAAAGAAAGTTCTAATGTGGCAAAGTTGGTGGCGGGACAGGGGTGGAAGCATCATCCTCACCGATGACGAAACTTTTGAAGTCGGAATCTTTGAGACAACGAGATTTGAGGGAGGGGTTCAGGACGCAATCGAAAACGATAGCTGGCTGTCCCGCTAACGAAAAGAGGCAGCGTTGGTCGGATTCAAGGGAGGTTTATCGGAGATAGAAGCGTCAGAGGTACGATGCGCGCGGGGGTCCATGTAATGATGCCAACCTTTGTCGGAATCCTGGCGTGCATCCGATAGGACAATGGGAACAAACCAGGCTTCATGGTTGGACTCGTCGATGTCAAGGCCCTGCATTGCACGCTGTATTGCATCGTCGGTCGCAGGTGGTGGAGGTGGGATGTTTGGATCCCATGCGATATTTACAAAAACCTTGAGACCCTTTGTGACGTGGATGTCGTCGGGTTGGTCCGGCGCTGTTAGACGGACGAGAGCATTATTGGTGGCTCTCGATTTTACACAGAAACCGGACACCGGGTTGAGCGTAACGGCGACCTTACGAGGCGTGGTAGAGTGCATCAGATAGCCGTGTGGTCTAATTAGGAAATTTTTAGATCTATACAGATGTGACTCGGTCCCGGTATAAAAAGGCCACTACTTATTGCTAGCTCCCAGCTCCTCCATTCTCACAACTTGACCACAATGCCTTACCACAACGTGACCCCCTTCCCCGAGGACGTTAGAGACCTCCGAGACTACATGCAAGACAAGCGTGTCGTCGGGGTATGCCACATCACCCGTCTACCCATATCCTCGAACACTGCTCACGTATTTCGCCCAGTATGATCCCCTCGTGCAGCCTGCTCTACTCAGGCACGAGATAACTCCCTCGGAGGACTCGAAACTCACTATTGCAATGGCCCGCTACAACTCAGCGCGCATCGTTGCTGGTCAGGACGAACGGGTCCTCGTCATCGTCGGTCCCTGCTCCATACATTCTCCGGAACAGGCTATCGAGTATGCCAAGCTGCTCAAAGCCAAAATTCCAGCTTGGGACAACCTGCTGATTGTCATGCGTGCTTATTTGTGAGTACCTTCGTGACCGCATCAATCGAGTGCTTGACAGACGTTGTTTCTCGCCAACAGCGAAGTTTGTTACTTTCCATGCCAACCATATACCCGCTAATCCCCCCTGGTAGAAACCTAGAACGACCGTCGGCTGGAAGGGCTTGATTAACGACCCGGTGTGTGGTTACGCGACCATGTCCAGATCCCGTGCTTAATATTCGCCTAGGACCTCGATGGATCCTTCCAAATCAACAAGGGGCTCCGCATCGCGAGACAACTTCTCTGCGACCTGACCGAGCTCGGTGTGCCAGTCGGTTCAGAGCTCCTCGATACCATCTCCCCTCAGTACATTGCTGATCGTACGTGGACCCCCATTTTCTCTATCAGACATGGTCTCATTCCCGCGCTTACAGTCATCTCCTGGGGTGCCATCGGCGCACGAACAACCGAATCCCAGCTTCATCGAGAACTTGCCTCTGGCGTTTCCTTCCCCATTGGGTTCAAAAATGGCACCGATGGAAGGTAAGATTCCCGGTGCTAATGACGCTCGAACTTCGTTATCCTCATTACGTGTTCACCCTGTCAGCGTCACGGTTGCCATTGATGCTATGCGCTCGGCTTCGAATCCTCACGCGTTCATGGGTGTGACCGAGCAAGGTCTTGCTGCCATTGTCAAGACACGCGGGAACCAAGACGTCCATGTCATCCTCCGCGGAGGCACTAAGGGCCCAAATTATGCCACCGAGCATGTTACGGCAGCTGCCAAAGCCATCGAAAAGGCCCGTCCCCACAATCACTCGAGCATCATGATTGATTGCAGTCGTATGTCTTTCTCTCTTGCCGTGGAAACGCAGTCTCACGACGTCGTCAGATGGCAACTCGCAGAAGAACCACAACAACCAACCCAAGGTCGTAGATGACATATGCTCACAACTGGCTGCAGGTGACATGACGATCACCGGTGTCATGATCGAGTCAAATATCAATGCGGGCCGTCAGGATGTACCTGCTGAGGGCCCCTGCGGCCTCAAGTACGGTGTCAGCATTACCGATGCTTGCGTTGACTGGGATACAACCGTCGGTATGCTCGACAGGTTGAACGCGGCTGTTGGCCAACGTCGCGACTACCTCATCGAGCGGGGTTTCCAGAGACCGGCTGGCTTCCAACGTTCGAACCCGCCATCTCCCTGATATGCGCCAATCCAGTATTTATGTCGTTGTATATGTATATTAAGCTCCCAATTTCTCGACTTCTTGCTGTCGGAGTAATTATCAGGGTTCATTGTGCATCATTGACATTGTTCTAGAGTTTCGAGTTGCTGGTCCTTATGACGCTTGTCGTGTATCCTTCCCCTTGTGTACTTGAATGCTGCGTTTCCAAGCGCACTTAACCCGTCAGACGGTGATATCTGGTGGGACCAGTCAAAGTTATTGCAGTGGTGTTGAACGTTGAACGTTTGAACCGCGACGCCGTGCACGTTCGTGCCACTAGCGCCTACTATCATCGGCAATTATTTGCTTCGGCAGGCCATGACCACCGTTCCTACCAAGGCTGACCTGGGTTTACGCACGAATGCCGGAAATTTAACGGGAGCGGTCTTCAAAGACCGAAGACAGCGTGACGCAACTTGTCCAATTTAGTTTCCGCCCCACCCGAACCTAGCAGCTATCCTCCAATCACAGTCTGTGGTCGTTCAAGCTGTCAAGCAATCCATGGCGTGCTTCCTTGTGGATCGGCACTGCGGGCGATCACAACGTGAGCCCACACCTCGATTCTAGCGTGCTACGCTGGTTTGAAGATAGTCGGCAGCCAGGCAAAGGGTGGTGATGCAACGTACCGCCTCGCCAATATGTATATGTTTGAACAGCTTCTTTGCGCCTTGGTAAGGGCCTAAACTTCTGTGCGATGCTCGTCATCTCTAGGAGCCGAATTTTCAAAGGAACGGTGTTCGGTCAAAGATATGGCATACCCGGATTGATCGTCATTGTTGAACATCGTTGGCATCACTGTGTGCCGTCAGTGTCTAGGCGAAAGCTGCCCACCTGACGGGCGAGCATCCCCGAGTCGCGAACGCGATCGCGGACGATGTAAAGCAGGCACAGGGTTCAAGTCATCACGATCGATCATCAAAGGTCTGCGCCACTCTTAGCCCCGTCTTGTCGCCCACGAGCGGCCCCTGATAAGTTCGCCGGTTCCGAAAGCGCGATTTTGGCCTATGTATTCGTTGATGGAACGGGCACGGGCCTGATGTCGTCCTTTTCGCATGCGGACTAGTTTGCCCGAGACAGACGCACACCTCGGAGTCAGAAGACAGTCGACTCATACCAACCCGGACGACTCGGAGGCTGCAGGTCGACACGCATCCCTCTGGCTCGCAGCCGTGCCAATAAGCGACAACTCAGAAGGGCTCCCAGTAGCGTTATGAAATCACAGCGGTCGGTTCGGAGAACAGACGGTGAGAGTCCTTAAGCCACAGATACGTATGGAGTCACTGGCAGGTGAGACGGCCTCATTGACTGGCAAGGATTACCAATGGTAGCTCACTTGGCGATCCCCCTTTTCTTGGTATGTTACGCAGAACACTCAGGGCTTGGCACTCTGAAACGTTTGTGGGGTGCGAAACCATTGTTCAGGTATCAAAGCATAGCACTCGCGTTCAGATAGGTCGCACGCAGCTGACGACGAGGGTCCAGCGCCTCCCGAACATATCGCGCACATGAAACAGGGAAACCCCCCCTCATTCAAGGTCGGCACGTCCGTCGGGACGACGTGATTAGCAATGGACTAAGTCGGGACCAAACCAATCCGCCGGATAGTACGCTCCCTACGAGACACCTTGCCACGCCTCCACGATCCGATCGAGCGAAGCCCCCGACCACCCCGACCCAAACGCATTGATCATCTTCGTTCCTGTACCACGCAATACCTCCTTGATCCCCACATCGAGCGTCCGTAGGTCCGTCGTGCCCTCAGGTGAGGGCCGACGGGTGCAGTGTGCGTGCGCCTCGCGCGCTAGCTGGCGCAGTATCACAAGGAGTGAGGCAGACGGGACGCCATTCCGTGCAAGATACCACGCAAGCCACCGGGATACGGATGGCGGTCCTGAAGACGAACGAGACTCGGAGGCGGCAGGGTCGCACTCGGACTCTGCTTCCGTCGTGTCGAAAACAGATTCCCCGCGGGCGTAGCGCCCGAGGGCTCTGACGAACGCGGGGTAGTGCTGCACTTTCCAGAGACGTTCGTCAAGAGCCTGAAGAGCCCCCGATACCGTGTTCTCACGAATGAGCGCGGGTCGGGGATTGTTCTCTGCTCGTCCGCTGAATCGACGGTCAAAGACCTTGCTATAAAAGTCGGCCGCGAATCGGAGGTCTTGCACGCGGAGGTGGAAATGGGAATTGGATTGCGGCTGCGTGCGGTATTGATACAGCGTGAGATGCAACTGGAGCGTTTCCATCTTGTCTTGCAGAATGCTGTCTAGAAGCGCCGCGTGGCAATACGCATGGAACGTCCTCTCCTCGGACGTCTCACCGTCATCACGGGAGAAATAGTCTGCAAATGCGAGAAAGAGGATGTCGTTTGAGAACGAAGAGATGAAATGGGTAAGGTCGCTGGCAGGGTGGGCTTTTGCATCCGTCAACTGCGGGAAATCGAGGGTGGCGGCATCGCCAGCAGAGGAACCAGATCGAACAAACAAGCTCCTGCTCCCTCTGGGATCCTCGGTGTAGCTAAGAAACGCAGTTCGACGTTTGACATATAGGGTTTGATTCCTCAGGAAACTCATCTTGTGTTCCGGGACATTCTCAAAATCTACGAAAAAGGGCCAGTAACGTGGCGTATCGATCCTTATGGAAACCAGTTTCCCGAAGTCCGGAATGAGAGTGGGAGAGATGAGCTGCGTGACGCCCTTCTCGTTCCCGTCTTTCGTCGTGATCTTGACGGGAAGGTAGACTGCCTCACGTGTCGTGACATCTCGTGCGATGAGACATCTCGGCTCCACTGCAAGGACCCACAGGTGTCGCAAGGCCTGAAGGTAGCTCTTGTTATCTGAGGAGACATGGTGGAAGCGGGGGAAGAAAGCGGTGACCATGCACGCAATGGCTGCATTGGAAGTGCCCAGTGTGAAGCGACCGGCACCAAGGAACAGTAAGCCGAGCGAGAGATGCGTTGCCACATGCACCCCATATCTGAAAGCTTGGTGATACATCCCAAATGCATACCTGAGTCGCCTCAAGCAAGAGATCTCCCCTGTGCCCGCCATGACCATGCACAGCGCGATCGAAATGAGGTTGAGGCCTTCCCGCACAGCAGAGCGCTTAATTTTATGGTCGAAAGCAGGACCTGAAGACCCATCGTACATCAGGGTGGCGACTTGAATAGAAGGGACCCACCACTTGTCGCAACGAATCGACTGAACGTATCGAAGTAGTTGGACAGCATCATATACGCTTCATGGCGTGCCGTACCGGCATACTTCAATCCAACAGCGAAGCAGTACCCCGCGATGATGTTGAAATACGCTAATTCGATGGCGTCGTCGGCGCGTCGCTTGTTCGCGATGTGGTCCTGCATCGCCGTCATGATGGGCTCGGGAATCTGGGACATGAGCCAGTCGGCCGTCGACCCGATCGAGTTCCACATGATGAGCGAGCGCGCGATCGTGCGCATGACCAAGAAGCTAGGTTGTATGTGATTCAGCTCGATGACTGTGCTTGGGAGTTCGAGGATATCTGCGACGTCCTTTTGTTCGGTCTTTAGGTACATGAGACCTAATGCCATGGTTGCTGCGGGAGACGTAATGTTGACATCGAACATGGGACGTCTCCGTCCCTCTGTGAGGGTCTTCTTTTCGCCGTGTATGAGCACGCGCAGCCGGTGGAGACATGCAAAATCGGCCGGGATGGGTGACCCCTTTCCGAGCATGATCATCCCAAACGCAAGCGCGGCAGAATAAGTGTAAGCCTCTCTGTGCTCATTGCTGAGATCTGGCTGCACGAGGTCCTTGCGACTAATCTGATTGAGACAAACTTCCGCCATACGGCGGTCCTTGGTGCCCAAGTAGAGAAGCCCAACCCCGGCAAGTCCAGCTGCTTGGGTCATGAGGGAGACATTGAGGTCCACAGTCGGCGTCGGGAGCAACGCTGGAGTGTGAACGGCTAATAATTTCGTGACGTGCATGTTTCCCGACCCCATGTTTGCTGCAGAGAGACCAAGAAGGACACCAATGGATGTCAGATCGTGTTTCGGCGTGAGGTACCCAAACGTATGCCAGGTGAGCATTTCCTTGAGGTGGCCCGTTAACCCGAGCCCATACAAGAAGCCAGCATGCTCCGGAGTCAACTCGGAAGGTTTGTTGAATGCAATCCAGGAACTTTCCACACCTCTCGCCCAGGGGGCGATGCGCAAGCCAGCAGCGACCCCATTGTGAAATTCGCCCCAGTTCGTGCATTCGAGCGGTATCTTACCAGGTTCAGGTCCGGTGATGATGTTGGAAGGCTGGATCCTGACCTGATATTCCAGTTTCGGAATAACGTACGCTTCTCGAGTGACCGTTAGCACTGAGCCAAAGGTGAACATCGCTCTGCCATAGGGCAGGGCCAATGTCCTCTCTGCGATCCGCACAACTTGGTGCTGCTGCTCTTTTCCCTGGTCATGTTCACTGAAAAAAATGGTCCGGTCATTCTGTCTCATAAGAGTCGCCGCAACTCACTTCAAGTCTGGCCGCTCGATGAGCCGGACCGACGGAATCGTCGACGAGCATAGCATGCGTGCAACTTCGTCCAACCGACGATCCTGGCCGAAGCGTATACTCGCAAAGGATTTGAGACCTAGTTCCACGCCAGAGAGTGCATCGACCTCGCCCGCGCTCGCGGCCTTGGCTTGTTCTACCAAAGCGCTTATGGTGATTCTTCGGTGAGAACTCTAGCGGCAGATGAGTCCATCAAGATGATGGCAACACGGGAAGACTGTACCATATACGTCTCAGCAGACTGGTAAGTTCCCTGTTGCGAGATGGTTGGTTGAACCATTGCGACACTGAAGGCTAGGTCGCGCCGACCAATCAATTCGTAATGTTCCGGCTGCCAGTGGGAAGGAGGCGAGAGTTGACACGTTCGGATAGCTTCACGCAGAGGTGCAGCAAGGCCCAAAGGTAGGCTGTCCAAGAACAATTGTCCCTTCTTTGCCGTACCCCACATACGCACGAGCGTCTCGATCGTCATCTCTGCGCGTTTCTGCGCAGACGTGGTCGAGCCATCGGAAAGGCAGAGGTATGCATTAGTGAGACGTTGAAGGGAACTCAATGGTTCGACTTTTCCAAATGCGTAAGAGGGCTGGATATCAAACATGGCCGCTAAACGTGGAGTCTCATACACTGGAAACCTCCAATCAGGGTTGCTAATTCTTCCATACAGTATTGCGGCCATGTCTGGCGGCCAAACTGGTATCCGATCGTCGAGCATCTCGACCCCTGAGACAAGGTCAGTTTAACCTTGCCGTGGACAGACGGTGTACGTACGCGCCGTGGAAGGTGAAGGCCAGCCAGGCATAATGTCGGGACAAAGACGTTTCCAGTAATCTGCCCACTCCGGTCTTATTATATGCGCGATCTGACAAACAAATGGCACAAGTAACACCAGAGAGTCATGTCGATGGACCACGAGTCGGAGGTCCTCCGCGAGCATGTGTAGTGCGTATAGTACAGGTGCCAGCAAAGAGTTGTGTTTCAACGGTACCAGAGTAAAATATCGACTTCTGAGATGAGGGGGAAGAGAGAGGCGTTGTAACGCAGGATCGTCCTGAAAATTCCGGATATTTATACTGGAGAAAAATTGTTCCCGGTCTGCCGAAAGCGACAGGAAATGGCTTCCTGGAGAAGACGGCGCAAGATCCAGAATTTTGGTGAGTGCATAAGATAACGCGTGGAATTCCAAATCCGAGGAAGTGCAAAAATTCCGGAGCGACCATATCCGCAGAAACTCTACGTGCATGTTAAAGGCGTCTTTTGTAGGGATGACGAGGGAGAGAACTTGCAGCGCCTGGTTGATCAGACGATCGCGAGGAATCATATCAAATTTGCCGCGATACGTCCTTCCGTCGGTACTGAGTAACGTGACCGACGATACGCATGCTGACTTGATCGCTGTTATACCCGTAACTGGGACGAGTGCTCCCTTGCCTTGCGCAACCCCCAATACGATAGGCAATTCTTGTAGCCCATGAGTAAAAATGGTCACCGACCCATCTGACTTGACTGCCAATAAATCCCATATCTCTTTGCGAGTGGCACCAACTGGGACTACCGACACAGCATCGATAGACGTCAGATATTCACATGCGACTGTTTTATTGGCCTCCTGCACGGTGAGCAGAAAAACCGCAGTCGGAACGCTAGGCATGCAAATCGCTAATAGGGTGTGATCGCGAACACCGTCAAAGCGCTGGTCGAAGAGAGCTGCGGAAATCCGAGACGACGATCTCTGCCTAACATTTATAACATGACGTTCCGAGCGAGTCACCCAAGTATGCATGAGACTTACGGCGTGGTGGGACATGGGTGTGTTATCAGCCTCTGCGCCCAAAAGGACGTTTTCATCCTGCCATGTTCCGCTGTAGCCGCGAGGGCTTCAGTGTCTCCATCGCTTCCGAGGGCCATGCGGTCCAAGTTAACACTGAGGTCAAAGCGGGCAGGTGAGGTGCGACAAGGCTGGTGAACGTAGCGCCAGATGGACAGTTCTCGTCGTTCGGAGTTTAGCGTAATGAGAATGTCATCGATGGCGAATGGTTTCCGAGACACCCAGACGACCTCCTCGACGGCAGGAATGACAACAAGTGACCGAAATTCTTCCTCTTCCTCGTCGGAGAGGCAAGCCGGGCGACCAGGAAAGCCACCCACTATGCCGGCCGTTACGCCGACAGCAGCTGGCTCCGAGAAGGGATTCGTGATGGTGAACGTAGTGGGAAGAGGCGCGTCGCCCGTAGCACGAGAGTCGTCGATCTCAAGAGGGTCGAGGTGGCGCTGTATCATGACACCATGGGGATGAAGGGGCCAAGCTCTGCGAACGAGGAATGGTAGCGAGAACGTGTAGTCGATTCCGTTGATGAGGTGGACCTTGCCTATGCTTCGCAAGAATATGAACACCGCAGCGACCTCCTCCTGGGTGTGTTTGTTCTTCTGCCGCTCCTCTTGAACGGCTTTGAACGGACCAAAAATGGATTTGGTAGACAGGTCTGCCTGTTGCTCGCTCGTCTTGGAGGTGTAGCGCGCGCTGCCGTGAACGGGACCCGTGGTGTTAGTAACATAGGCAAACCTCCCTATGCATGCGCATTGTATGGTCTGATCTTCGTCCGAAAAGTCCCATTTCCTTTGGATGACGCCCCCGTGACTGAGAACCACACAACGATCGCTCCACGCCAGCTCTTGCTCTGCCCACGAATCACATCCATCGTCGTACAGTGGTGCGTAGACAGTGCTGACTGAGTCAGACGTAGACCCCCTCAGTGCGTTTCTGATGGAACGAAGTAGGACGGAGTCGGTGAGTTCTGGTCCTGAAGTGCGTGGTGTTTGACGGGACAGAAACTTGACAGCGGCAGAGGATGTATCGGGATGGACTCGAACGATGATTGGGTCGGAATTCATCATGCCAATGGTGGTAGAAACAAAAGAAGCATACAACTAACAGTATGCCACGCACTGAGTGATATTTAGCTTTTTAGTCCGCGTGACACACGCACTTTCGGCGGTCATATGAACCACATCACCGGGCTACAATCCTAGCATGGAACAGATCTACTGGATTTTCTTCCGCAGTACTGCGAGACGTACACTAATATATATGTCCCAAAATAATATAGATGAACAAGATAAACATGCCCATGAAGATGCAGTGTACCCAGAGAGATCCTATACTTTGACAGAGGAACGATATTGTGATCCCCGATAACTCCAAACAGTCCGTGAGTGAGTAGAGACGGTGAATAACGATAAATATCTAATGCGTATTTCCGCAAACAATGTTGCATCAAACAGAAAGATTGTAATGTCCAACCGCACGTCGCCGAGTTCATGCTGCTTCAACGATGAGCCAAGTCTTGGCAAGTGTGAGTGAGGGAATAACTTACATTAGGGGGATTGGCGACGCAAGATTTCTTGACTATTTTTCCTGCTGCCAACAAGGTCTTCTTGATGGGGCAAAGCGATGCCAGCTATATTCGTCGTCTCTTCATCGTTGAGCCTCCATATATTACTGAGGGTGAAGTTTGAAACGGACTCGTCGCGAGTCACCACTTGATCACGAGTGGCACGAAGAGGGGGGGAGATCTCATCATATTCCTCGATAGACAAGTCTGCGGAAGAAGTAGACGTGGGCGATAAGGTGGGTGACTGGACGATGTCTTGCAGGAAAGAAGGTAGGAGAGGGGCTGGCTCGCTAAGAGGGAGTGCATCTTTCAAGTCCCGCATACCTGGGAACGAGGGAGACGCATATCGCTGAGGCCCTGAAGTCTCATATATGAATTGGGGGTCAGGATACTGCGCGGCGGTACGGAAGTCGATCTGCGAACGGCTGAAGCGCGATGGGAGGGAGGCAGTTTCTGGCGGGCGCTGGTGTTGCATCTGCGTCACCGTGTTTCGTCGAGGAACATCGGCGGCGGGGGATACAGTTCTTAGTGGTAGCTGATTTTGGGCGAGCAGAGATGTCAGTAGGTTAATCCGTTCAGACTGCACAGCAGCCGAGATAGAATCGCCATTCCCTTCGGCATCTGAGAACTCTGCTTGATACAAGTAACAGGTAGCACAGGGGAAGAAGCTTACATGGGTAGCAGGTCTGGCAAACTTTGCGCCGCCTCCAATTCAAGTAGTTGCACTTCTGACAGATCCAATCGCCGGGCTGATGTTCAATTGGTCCGCGATTTCCTGTATTTAGGATGGGGGGCTGCTGCATCGTAGATCAGCTATTGAGGTCCCGAGTGCTCCAGTTTGGCTTACCGGGACTCCAGCGAGATTGCTAGGGCGGATCTGACCTTGTTCAGGGAACGGTTCATTATCAGGCCAGTACATGACACAAGGCACAGCTGGGTCGTTGGATATATTCTGCACCTTGCCTCCCCTCGCGAAATCACGCCCAGAAGGGGTCAGGAGAGGATGCGAAGGAGACGCGGGTTTCACGCCAGCAACGGGCTGAGTTGCCACTGGAAACCGTGGGCCTTGCTGGATCGTGGGATAATGGCAAGTGTTTGGTATCGAAGGACCAGGGCAGAACGGCGTGACACCTGAGACATTTGCGAAACGCGGAGAAGTGGGGAGACGGGCAGATGGTATGCCAAGCGTCTGGCGGTTCATGGGTGAAGCTTGACTTTCCGAACGCGGGCAACCACAGCCTCTGCAAGCCAGGTTGCGCCTGTGCAGGATCATACAAGGGAACGAATCCGTTAGAACCATGACTTTTATGCAAGGGAGGGGGGGGGAAGATGAACAAGCTCGGAGGAAACAGAGGTAAGTTTATCCGCGAAAATAGGGGTGAAGAAAATTTGTAATCGGCATAATCGGGTTAGCACCATGACCGGCACAAAATCAGGCTGACACGACCCTGCGATGGCCCAGACCGCCGTAACATGGCACCGAATCCAGCGGAAAACGAACGAAAGTGACGATAAATGAATAACTACTCACCCAAAGTTGTGAGCGGCGCAAGTGACCGAATTGCATCTAACGGGATGGTCTAGTCAGCATGCATGATAGACGTTTACAGATTTGGCAAGGTCGATCGCGACCCCTATGGATCAATCGAGCGGGCCGAAAAACGACAAATCAAATTGAAAGGGGATGCTCACATCCAGTCACCGACTCTGAACGTGGTTCTCGGGTTGGGGGGGTTGCTCGATATGACGAACTTGTCTGTTTGAGACAATGCCGAATTTGGGGTTTCGAAAGTGGAATGTCCAACATGAATCCGATTGTGGAAATCGGGGGTGGATATCGACATGCGCAGTCGGTGGGACTTCCTTTCCGGTTGAATTACAGGAAGTGGAGGGAACTATGCAAACGTTTGACAGATGGAACGCGTTAATAAGGTGACTTGGCGTACCTTGGACAGTACGTCAACGGGACGGAGTTTGTCAAAGGGCTCCAGGTCGGCCTCGAGAGCAGGCAGGATGGTGAAGGAGGGGAGGGAGAGGGAGAGAAATATATAAGCCTGTCAGTGGCACACCATGGGACGGATGGTCAGTACGACAAATTGCAAGTGTAACAGACTTGAAAAAAAAAGGAGATCCCCGAGGAAAAGAAAGACCCCAGTCTCGGTTCCTTTTGGCGCACGGCGACCAGAACGGGACCGGATTTCAAATTCTGACTCATGGTCTTGCCTCTTTTGTCGCAGATGCGGTGAGGGCACAGCGTAACACTTGCTTACACGTGCCTCGGTGATCACCGCGGCACGTGGCCAGACCGAACTCGGCCGGGGCTGACGAAAACACTTACATCACGGTGAGTCTTGAAGACAACCCAGACCTCGTCGGGTGCAGAAAGGCCCTTCAGCGACCATACGGCAACTGACGGCCCCACACCGGGAGAGTCAGTCTCGTTCTGGGCGTGTATCAGCTTATGCATGTAACATGGCGGGCAAGTCCCACCGTTTCATCAAGAAATTCAAAGATGGAGCGTAGGGACATGAAAGTCGCACTCGGGTGCTTGCGGACCTTGATGCATCGCAATCAGCTTGACTGCCCTAAAGGTGTACTCCTACTCACCTTGACAACGCGCGAACGCGTCAAGAGAAAAGCTGCGTGCAGCGACGTGTGTCCATCCAGAGTGCCAAGATCACCCTGCCTGTTTTGGGCCACCAAAGGCGATGGCGACAGGTCGAACGGCGATCCCGCACGGCCATACACCGGCGCAGGAACGCCAAGGTTGTTCGAAAACGAACTGATGCCTGTTTCCGAGCTTGAAGGCGTCGTGCGCTCGCTTGCCAGAGCAGCCAAACCGCGCAGACGCTCAGATGACCCAGCTCGGGCCAAGGGAGTCGCCTGCTTGGACCAATGTCCCGATAGCCGGGGGACAGTATCCATTGACGGTTCGTAGAACAGGGAGGACGGCACAGCTTGATCAAACTTGAAGTGGCAAGTGGTAATCATGGGGAGGACGTCGCGGGTGCTGTTGGGTCGTTGGGCGTCGAACGTAGAGGAGGTATTTGACTGTCCACTGTGGCCATCCGACGAGGCTGAGGAAGAAGACATTTGGTGGTCGTCAAGCAATAGAGTTGCAGAAGAGCGAGCTTGGAGGTGGAGATTTGCAGTCCAATGATAGAACTAAGAACGAGGGCAGAGAAGGCGCTTCCAAGATTGGGAATGCCGCTTTCTGGTTAATTAAGAGGACGGAGGGGATAAGTGGGACAGGGAACGTCGGATGAGAGAAGGTAGAGGGGGATCTTGTTCCTGGCAACAAATGCTGCAGCTCGAGGGGTACCGAAATGCGGCATGATTTGTGCTTTTGAGCGTTGAAGGAGCGGAAGAATGACGGTAATCCATCTCGTCACTTCACACAGGAAATACCAGGCAGGTGTCAAGCAATTTCTCGCGTCATGTCGGCAAGCAAAAAACAGGGATGCAGCCAATGCAGCAAAGCTGTGCCACGTGGTGGTCGACTGATTCGTCTACCAACACTGGTACGTAAATGTTCGAGACCTTCCCTGAGGCTCGCCCTGGGAGCTCACGGTGACTCTCGGACCCCACACTGCCCACACACAGGTCACTGATACACTTGAAAGTATTCCTATCTGGCACTAGCTGGTACTGACCATCGTGAGTCTGGTTGTCGGAACATTTGGCCAACTGCCCCTGCATCTCCAAAAAGTGCCTTGCGCCTAGCGCAGGAATTGAGCCCGGACGTCCTGAAAAGAAGTCCGCTTTATAAAAGACAGCATAGAAGACCTTCCATCTGATATATGTGCGATAGATGTTTCGAGCGTCCATCGAAGACGGGAAGCTCATGGGAGGATCTTCTCTCCATCCCCTCGTCAGCCCACCGGCAACGATTCCCGAGGACTCCGCTTGCGGAAAACCGACTCCGGTCCCCAATTCGATTGTAGCCAGATAAGTACAGCCTTTCAATGAATACGCCTAATGGGTCATGATTGGATCCGCCGTGACCCCGTCAAAGCCTTTTTTTAGGAATCAGGGCTGACTGTCGACGTCCGGATCAAATGGGCGCGGACCTCTATATCACTCACGGCACGAGCAAATCGGAGCTGGGTGCAAAACGCACTTTGAGCTCGCCTTTGTGAACCACGACCGAATCTTGCTCGTCGACTTTTTTTTCTCCAGCCGATCATCCTGGGCCAGGGTTATCTTCCAGCCCAATCGGTGTATATACAGTGCTTATCATATAATAAACATGTCTGTCATGAGAGGTGAGTCCAGCTTTTATGTATTTTTTTCGGGTGGCAGCTGTACCGCTATCCGCTTGCCGACGCCCGCTGAATGTGCATAGCCCCGATGTCTCCGTCTGACAACCGAACAACAAAAGAGTAGCGAGAGCCTATTTTGAAACTTGAAAGACGGTGGCGTACAAGTATTCTCGATCCTAACAGCTGTGCCCATGATTTGCGATGTCTCTGGTGGGCTGACCCAACCTCAATTACCGGTGGATACTGTCACATCGACGTTCAAAGCAGAGGCGTAACATGTTGGTATTAGTCTGCACGAATCAATGCAATGAGGACTTTGCCGGGTCAGGGGCCCGATGTGGAGTGGGCAAGAGCTGGTCAAACTGCGGTTACAGTTCGTTGACCGGTGCGAAAAGTGATGGTAAATTCCCGAGTCTTCGGGACGATACGGAATTGGTTATTTTACGTGCCATGTTTTGATTGTTCCACGAGCAGGGTTGCCCGGCGCTGAACGTGGTCCCAAATCTATTGTGTAATACCCGGGCGCGGTGGGCGGCGCCGTGTACGAAAAAGTGTAGAGTACCCATCACAAAACATGCGCGTCATTGATGTAAGTAAGGTAGCCCATACAATCCCAACGGGAAACTCGGCGCGCGCAACAGCGCTGGCGTTGGCATGTTTCCATATAGAGCTTTATGCAGCCGGTCCCCACTGAGCGGAAGGACCATTCGATGCTCTACCAGATATTCTGTGTATCTTCTCCAGGCTTCGGCTCCTCTTATTCCCCGGGTGGGTATAGTTTCACCCTTGCTGGCCTGACCCTTGGTCACCTTACTCTCTGTGAGCGTGCTGATACTCCCGATAATGAAAAGACCCCGTTTGGCGCGTGTGAGCCCAACGTTGAGTCTCCGCCTGTCAGCGAGGAATCCAATCTGCCCAGATGGATTGTTGCGCACGGTGGAAAATACGATCACTTCCTTTTCCCGACCCTCAAACCCATCAACAGTCTTGATATCAATGTTGTGGAGCTGTAACCTTCGATGTTCGCCCAGGGTGGCTGAAAAACGCCTGCGATATTTCTCATCGGAGTTAAGGAGGCGCGTGAGCAACGAAACTTGAGCGACGTAAGGGGCAATGATGCCAACGTCTTCTCCACGAAGATACTTCAACAAACACCGATCAGCGCGATCTATACGGAGTCAGTTTGTGGAAAGCGAACCTCGTTTTTCAGTAGCAAATCCTCAACAACGCTGCAAACGATGTGTGCTTCGTTCCAATTGACCCTACTGCGATCTTTCGCGGTCTCAGATCCCCCATGATCTAGGAAGACAACAGATCTTTGGTGTCCGGTCAGCTCGTCCACTGGTAGGTGACTAGAAAGGGGTGGCAGCAGATTTGGGGATATGTTCCCAAGAGTATCGACAGTTCCATCCCGTAGGGAAAGGTTGTAAAACTCTAGCGACGGGAACTGCGATATAGACGGATGCATGCGGTATTGGACATCCAGCATAATAGACGGTACCACTGTAGCACAATTACTGAGTTGAGCATCCCATTGCGGTTGAAAAAAAAAGTAATGCCTACCTCCTTCTTCGGTCAGTCTCTCAAAAAGACTCGTTCCAAGGCCTTTCAGTTGCGCTTCGCGGCTCGCGATGACGGGCGGAAGTTGCTTGTGATCTCCGATGAGAGCGATGTGTCGCGCCTACATCGGTCATACATCGGAAATGGAAAAAAGATTCAAGGTGAAACACGCACTCCTTTCATTAATGGTATGAGAGATGCTGGCTCCGTTGACATGGACGCTTCGTCAAGGAAGACCACAGGAAAGTCGAGTACGTTAAGCGCAACGCTGGCCGAGGTGATGCAAGTCGTACAAATCTTACATACGACGTCAGCGCTAAAAAGAAGGAAAAAACGGCAGCGAATGAACACCCACCACATCGGCATCTGCGGTAATGTCCCGCAGCATTTCCTGATGGATGGCGTACAATTTCGCGGCTATTGCCATGGACTGGCGCTCTTGCGCGAGTAAAGCGGACCGCATCTGGCTCAGACGCTCTGCGGCGCGAGTCATTGGGGCCCGCTCTATAGCTTCAGTTTTCTTAGACAACTCCAGCCGTTTTTTGTCTGCAACACATTTCTCCGCCAGGAGCTTATCAACCTTTGGCTTGAGGAAATGTTGATCGAGTTCGTAGTCGAGAGTATGCTTGGTAAGACTGTCCTTTATCTTACCCCGAAAGCCGACGCGCAGAGGCTTCAGACCAGCTCTTGCAAACCCTTCCACAAGGTTATCCACTGCTACGTTGGTATATGCACAAACAAGAATAGGGTGATGCACTTCAAAGTGACCCTGAAAATATTTTTGAGATACGTCCGTATGCCAAGGCAGTTGGTGAAGGCACCTTGAGCAGTTTGACAGTCTGGACGATGGTTTTCGTCTTCCCAGTCCCTGGGGGCTACATACAATACATCCAAGCTTGTTGCATATTTAGAAAATTGACTCACGCCTTGAACGAGGGAAATACGTTCCCCAATCATCACTGCCACGGCCCGAACCTGGGTGGCGTTCAAATTGTCCAACACGGGGTCACCGTCCATCACGATCGGATTTGACTGTGCATATCGACGTGCCCAACTTTGAATCCTCATATCTTCTTTGAACGCACCGCGGTGTTCATGCTCGTCTCGACTTTGGTGTTCCAAAATTTCATGTGGAACGTATTTCATGTCGTCCGGGGCTTGCAAAGGTTGGTGCAGAGAGGAAGACGTTGGAGAGAACGAACGTAGGAGCACATCGCGGAGGTGGGTACCTTGCACGACGAACTGCCGGTCGGGCGTCTGGCTGGCTTCCAATACCTCGGGATCATGGTTGAAGTGTGAAATCGCAGTACGCATTCGCTCAAAAACGATGTTGGATCGTCCAATGTCGAGGCGCCACAGACCGTCCTCGATATCCAATTTTTGGTCAAATACAATGCGAAGTTGGGTGGAGTTGCCCGCCATGACGGTGCCCCGCAAAGGCACCTCTTGTAAGGGGTCGACGCGGGACAATAGAACTTGGGTCCCATTCCTGATGTAAAGGAGAATGAGTCACAGCTTTGAAATCGCTCGAGACATTTATTTACTCGAATCTGTGCTCTGGTAGGACGATACCGGGACCAAGAGAGAAACATGCAATGGGATTGCGAAACTGGGGTGCTTCCACCCAAAATGCACAGAGATCCGTGATAGTGTACCCTTCCTCGCGCAAGCGAGACAGCGACCAGCTCGACAAACGATCGCGAAGGACGGATTCATCCTCCGCTTGTTCGGCGTTTAATAAGGGTAGAAAACTGGTTTGACAAACTGACAGTTCAGTGGCACAAGAGTGGCGTTTTATCTTTAAAGGAACGAACGCACTGATCACGGTAAGCCTGGATTTCCTCGTATAGCGGCTCACCCGGCTGGACATCGGTACATGAAGGGACGACGCGTTTCATGTAGACCCGGGCGCCACCTTGCCTCCCTGGCGAGTTATCCTTGCGATGACAGCGGGACGTCGCTCGGAGTCGCCAGTCAAAGCAAGTGGAAGGGGCGAGAGGGGAGTTTTCAGAAAAGTAGACGTCTGTCGGGAGTTCGTATTTGGATGGCTTGAGTTGGGCGGCGGCGGCGGGACTGGTGGTCGAAGAAGTAAAACTTTGATTATGGCGAGAACAATGAGGCCCGTCCACGGTAGGTTTGGCTTGTCTGGATAGCTTTTTGAAGTAGTTTCGAATGCCAATGAAAGTCGAGTTGCGGTGTAAGGCATTTCCTACGAGACGTGCCCCACAAGAAGCGACAGATAAAGAACGAGTATGACGCATAGTGTTTGGATCAGCACGAAGCCTACCGTCGACGCAGAGCGGCTCGTTCGAAGTAGGGTTTAGTAATAGCGGGCAATATAGCAACACAGCCACCCCTCTATGCTACTTGTGGACAAACTGACGGCAATTGCAAGGTGCTATGGAGTACATAGAATTTTAACACGGGGAGCCCAAACTGCTCATCTAGATGTTCGATAAAAGCACAAGAGCACCACCGCCCAGGAAAGTGGCAGCAGCCACCGTCAACACCTTTTTTCCAGTTGTAAGTTGAACTTCAAAAGGACCATCCCAGCCCGGCGGAGTCGTCAAGGTGACAAGACTTGTTGGGATGACAATGTTAATGCCCGCACACGCCGCGGCGTAAGCTTTCGCAATGCATGAACACGGATGAAAAGACTACCGCAATCGTGACCCTTACCTGTCAGTGCGGTAGCTGAACCAGCTCGGGGGTCTGTGCTAGTGATAAACTTGGCGACGAGAATGCCGAACATACATTGCTGGCAAGTGGTGATTGCACTGACAGTCGTGGTATTACAGAGACACTGGTCGTTAGTATCACAGCTCTAAAATACATATCCACAGGTGACATGACTGTGTGTAGGGGGGGTGACACCTACGTTAATGATCGAACTGGCGTTGTCACACTGTGTTTGACACTAGTGATGATTCAGAGAGCTAAAGAGCTAGCACTGATCCGCTTTGTACTCACGTCGGTCAGAAGGTGCGCGTCGGCGACGTTGAGGAAGTCACTAGCGGATACGTTGCCGAGGGTGCCGCCCACATCGATAGACAACGCAAGCGCTAGGTGTCAAAGTTAGCGGGCCGGTCTCAGGGGCAATTACACAGTACAGCCGACCTTGACCAGCGAGCAAAAGAAAGTAGACAGTCGAACGCATCGTCAGTCGCGTTTATCCTGCCAGAGGAATGAATGGAGGGAAGGACCGGAAGCTAAAAGAAGGGAGGGAAGCTCCCATACTCATACTTCCCCATCATCATCGTACTATTGTACTTGGCCCGGTTGCCCCGATCAAGAGGGACCCCGAGATGTAGGAGACAAGGTGCACAGGGTCCACGTGGAGAACGTGTCACGTGATACGCGTCTACGCGATTTGTTGATGTTGACTGGCCACATATTGACCCAAACCACAATCATCATCTACACGGATACAATGACCACGACCTTGTATACCGGTACACTTCAGTCCAAGAAGAAAGCAGAGCTCAAGGAGATAGCAACGGCTCTCCACATCAGCGACGCTGGGACCAAGGATGAACTCCAACAACGAATCCGGAAGCAGCTTGATGACAATCAGACCTCGCTCGAGGATAACCCCATTTTCGCGGGTCTCTTTAGACGGACCCGGCTCCGTGCACCACATTCCAGTCATGTGTCCGTCTTCTCTGGTGCTCTTTGTCAGTGCACAGCTCATTGTCTTGTAGGAATTCTGCAAATTCCGCTGCTTCCCCTGCTTCGGAACAAATAGAAGAGATATCAAAGAAGAAGTTGTCTAGTCCACCTTCTACTCGCCTTACCCGCCGGAATCTTCCCCCGGCGGGCACACCCGTGCCGGAAGTTCGAGAAGTGTCGATGATGCTCAAAACCGCTCCTGTCTCACCGCCAACCGAGGAAGAAGCCCCTCTTGTTCCTCCTGCATTCACCCCCTTGAAGGAGCGCAATGTCTTGTTCACTTCCACTCCACGCAGTATTCTGCGCAGTATCCCAAGACCGTCCCTTGAGCTTGCTGACACCACCTTCAGATCACTGCAGACCAGTGCGAAGCAGCATGGTCGTGTATATTTGATGTCCTCCAGATCTGTACGTCAATGTCTATTACTTCTTGGCGCTAGTGACTGAGCCTTGCTCATCTACTAGATACTCTCGAACTCTCTCAACATCTCACTCATCACCGCCTTGTTCGAGCTACTCTACGTTTTATATCGGGTCATACCTTGGAGCTTCTTGCAAGTACGAAAAGTTCCTTTCATTTTTTGTTTGATAGTTGATTTCTTGCCAGATCCAACTTCCGCGAGGCACTGAGATTGGCGTTTCGCAGCTGTCTATTCCGTATCCCCCTATCGCCACATTCCAGTCCTCCGCGTTCTGGAGTGTCCTTCTCCATTGGTCATTGCCGACGCTGATCATTCCTACTCTTCTTGGTTCCGTCATTTCGTTTCACCCTGCCAACTCCATTTCTGCGCGGGCCCCCCGTGTGCTTCCTCTCGATCCTCTCACGGCATCTATTACGCGCCTGGCCGCCCAATACGGGTACCCGTACGGCGCTCTTAATGCCACCATTGAAGGCATAGATGTCATTGGGCCTCAGTGGCGTATCCTCAACGCCTCTGTTGGGGTTGCCTTTGCCTTTGCAGAAGCCATTTTCACTGCACCAAGCGCATTCGCTGAGTCTCGTGTGCGTCAGAGAGGCGGCACGCCTCGACGAGCGGTGGCATCCGAGGAGTGATATCACGCTCGATCTTGTTCCGCTCTCCAAACGCTTTATGAACGTCATGTTATATGCCCTTGATCCAAACGTTATGATCTCATAGTCTTCGAACAAGATCTATGCCGGCCTTGGTTCTGTTCATGTTATCGTATTCGCTCACGTATGTTTTTCGTCCCGACTCGTTGTCCCTTTTTGTTTCGCAGTATTATATTTATGATTAGATGTATTGCGGTTCCAGTTACTGTCTTTTTCACTTAGCCTGGCGGCGTGGGAATTTTAGTCGAAAATTCGACATCCATCTTCCTTTCGCCATAGTGCCTCAACGCCTCGCCGGAATTCGTCGGAAAAGACACCATTCGACTCGGAGTAGCACAGAGAACATATCCCAGTTGCACCGGTGGTGAAATAACGAAGATAGGGAATTCCGATTTTACGGAGTGGCCGGGATTTTGATGCAGGTATGTATCAAGCTCCTACACATCATTTAGCTATCAAAAACACGCTGTAGACATGCCCCAAGGTCAAAAAACATGCTCCGAAATCCAATGGGCCATTATACGGCTCACCCGGATGCTTGACCAAGAACAGATCTCTGCTGCCCTCAATATATCTACCTGTACTGTCCAACGAGTCCAATCGTACTTTCGGTCATATGGGACAGTCCCTAACGAGGTTGACCAACCAGAAAAACGAGATCGGTCTACTAACAGACATCTAAAAGATGTCGATGTCAAGGTGTGTCATCCAGGCTGAATACAACTGTTTAGTACTGACAAAGAACTACTATACAGTTTCTTTTGGGTACGATCGAGAAAACCCCCGACTTATACTTGGATGAGTTGCAAGAAATGTTGGCTGTATCATGTGGTGTTCAGGTCTCATGCTCAACCATCTGGAGAACGCTCCGCCGCAAAGGATTTACCATGAAAAAGGTATTATGACGATGTCGTTGCTTTTTTGTATTCATTTCTTACTCTTTTAGATCACGCGAGTTGCGGCAGAAAGGAGTGCTGATAAACGACTTGACTATCTGAGCCGGATTGGCATGTATGAACCTGAGCAACTGGTTTTCGTTGATGAAAGCTCTGTGGACCGCTGCACGACTTACCGTGGCCATGCATGGTCGATTCAGGGTACAAAGGCTCAGCGTAAGGCTTTCTTTGTACGTGGTCGCCGGTAGGTTACATTTTCATCTTGCTAATTGTTACTGAGCATGCATAGCTTCTCCG